>JAVQJG010283683.1:0-10792 GCA_036024015.1 Craterocephalus amniculus | reverse complement strand
CAGTTGATTTGTAATGAATACACAATGTATGACATTTCATGTTTTTTAATTGCATTACAGGAAATAAAGAACTTTATCACAATATTCTAATTTTCTGAGACAGACCTGTATGTATACTGCGCTGCTATAGGATGCCATTTTTTTGGGATAAATTAAGTTTAATTATAAAAAAAGGCAGAAATATATCAGCTCAAGTCAATGAAATTACCTCAGAGTCTCCAGTTTACTGTTTGGACTCTCCACCAAATTAAGGAGCTCCTTCACATCAGATTCCTGCAGGTTGTTGTATCTCACATCAAGTTCTTTCAGATGGGGCAGGTTGGACTTCAAAGCTGACACCAGAGAAGCAAAACCGACCTTTGCCAGCCTGCACCACTCCAATCTGAGAACAAAAAAAATATGGGTTGAATCCATTAGCATGCATGTAAAAAAATAACCAAAGAATATTAATTTATATTAATGACAACATGCTGCTTTAATAAACTTGTAGTGACTTTAACTGAAATCCTATGCAACTCCACCTGTCTCACTCCTGCCATTCATGTCCAAACTTCTTCACTCAGATTTCACAGTTCCTTCATGACAGAAACCTACTTGATCCTTTTCAGTCAGTCTATAAGTAGGGCCATTCCACCAAAACTGCTCTGCTGTCAGTCACAGTCACTCCAGGCTGCCAGATCCACTGGTCTCTCCTAAGTACTCATACTGCTGGACCTGTCTGCTGCTTTCGACACGGCCAACCACCGCATCCTCCTCTCGACACCCTCTTAACTTGGCATCTCAGGGCCCGTCCTCTCATGGTTCACATAGTACCACGCAGAGAGATCATTCAGAGTCTCATGGCAAGGACAAACGTCCAGACTGCATGAGCTGGCAACGGGTGTGCCACAGGGTTCGGTCCTTGGCCCTCTACTCTTCTCCTTATACACCACCACACTAGGTGAGATTATCAGCTCCTACCATTGCTATGCTAACAACACTCAGCTCCTCCTTTCATTACCTCAAGATGATACCACCGTCTCGCTGCGGAAATCTGCTTGCCTCTCTGATATCTCAGCATGGATGAATGATCGCCACCTTCAGCTCAATCTGTCCAAAACTGAGCTAATTGTCTATTCAGCCTGTGACTCCTTGCCTCATGAAAGCTTGACTCCATCATGCTTGTACCCACAACCTCTGCCAGGGACCTTAATGTCATGCTGGACAGCCAGCTGTCATTGAAGGACCAGCTTAACTCTTTGTTGAAAGACTCTCTGTCAGCAGATCAAGAGGCTGTTAAAGCAGCCAAAACTAAATACCTGGCAGATATTTCGATATTTCGGCAGTTCGAGAAAAGGTAATACATATTTTTACTTAAATTACACTTGCGTACTTTACTTATGTTCCACTATTTTGTTGATTAAACTAAAAGAATGTGAGTAATGTACCCATTTAGACTGGAAGTTGTGGAAGACTTAGTTAATGTGAGTAAACTGGACTTGAAATGAAGTTGTTACTGGAAGGAACGTTTGAATTTAGTAGTGCACATGCGCAGTGAAGCAGTGCGGGATGCCTACAGCAGTAACTTTGCAGATCCGTTGGAGAAATTGTCAGACCTCTTCTAAGGTAAGCTATTAACCTTAAATATGTTTGCAAATGTTGTCTATGACTTTATTCTTATATTATTGGGGCATGCTAATATTTTCATTCAGAAGGTAATAAAAACTGTTTGCATAAGCCCCTTTATCACAGGGGAATTATACAAAATAGCTCAAGGAAAAATTACTACTTAGCCTACCTTACAGCCACAATCATAAATGGGTAACAAAATATAGTTATCAGGCTGTTCTGGCTTCTTAAAACTGGAGAAATGGGATGACACACCATTCAAGCTAGGCTAACGCGGCTAACGCTAACCGCTAGCTAATCGTTAGCTAACAATTAATGCCACATTTAAGCGCCATTATGTTACTTTTTTTGACATTGGCTGAGAATTATAAAGAACATTGTTACAGGAACTGAATGGTAGGGTGGTGTGGACTCGTGCTGGATGGTGTATTTCAACTTGAACGTGGCTCCACGTTCTGTGAATGAGTAATGCTAATGAAAGTCTGCCCGCAGTGCAACTCAGTGTGAACAGTTGTCATGGCAGCAAAGTGAGTTTTTCTAGTCTCCTATAAAGCTGGTTCGAATTTTGATGTGTGATCCTAGTCTTTGACATGAATTTGACATGCAGTCCTTATTCTTATTGACTCAACAGGTATTGAGGTCTTGTGCCATTAAGACTTAATGTCAAGAATGATGCTTTACAGAGAGATGAAGCCTTAGAAATGATAAGAGTAATTTATTCTTGTTCTCTCTTAACTTTTGTACCCTTTTTTTACATGTCTTTTCTGTTTTGTCCTTAAAGGTTATTGCAGAGTTAACAATAGTGGCAAATAGGGATCTAGAGCAAGACTTCTTTGCATCTTTTGACCACTACACCCCACATTTCCTGGAGATCTTCAAGACGAAGAAGGGAATCGTTGGAAAAGGGTTAGTATTTCCTATCCTTTTTTTCTAGGGGCAGGGAATTATAGAATTGCTTTTTTAAAATGTGTGATGTGGTAAGGTAATTCTAACCAAGTTTATGAATTGTGTCAATTCTGCTTTTAGAAAAAGGATTTGAAAATGCACTTGCAAAATGCTGTAGGCCTATTTAATAATAAATTAATTAATACAATATGCGGTGTGTGGCGCAGCTGGATAAGCAGCTGCCCCATGTACGGAGGCCGCAGTGCCTCATATGCAGCCGGCCAGTGTTTGAGTCCCTGGCTTCTTTGCTGCGTGTCATCCCCACAGACACCCATTTCCTGTCTGCACCACTGTCAAATAAAGGCCATTAGATTAAATTAAAAAAGGAGTGCAAATTGAGAAGTTGAGCAAATTGAGAGTTGAAATAGCACGATTATTTAGCTCCGGTTAAGTTTCCATTGGTCTGCGTGTGATCAACTAAGATTGCTCACGCAATGGGCTCTGTGCACAGCTCCACTACTTCCTGAACATCAGGCTGTAATTTGTTTCTTCCATTTACTGGACAAACTGATTAATCCAGGTGGGCCTGACCTTAGTAACCACAACACCAATGGCCAAACACACATGGATTAATCAGTCATGAAACTACTAGCTTCTTGCATCGGACCTTACCGAGCCTCTCATTGAAGATCATTCCTTCCAGGAGCCTGAAGAACGAGAGCACTACAATGCACTGAATTTCGCTCTGGGATCAATAAAGTAATTTTTCATTTAATTTAATCTAATCTCATTTCATTGATAACAGGTGAAAACAGCAGTATTTAAATGAAAATTTTGCATGCGCTATTCCTCTGTCATGGAAGGATCTGGAGAGCAAGGAAAACGCAAACGGAATTTCGATCCAATAGAAGTTATTTCATATCCAAGACTGATTTATGACGAGGGCAAATTGCAGCATTATTTCAACAGTTTTTGCCCTATTTTGCTCCGGTTAGGTTTCCACGGTTAGCGGCTGATCAAGGCAAGGCAAGGCAAGTTTATTTGTATAGCACATTTCATGTACAGGATGTTGTGCCACGGCCAGTTCTTCTGGTCCCTCCTCCTCCCATCTGAGCCAGGGCCTGACTACCTCAGCCAGCACACAGCACAGGTGGGGGCAATCACCATCAGACCAGCTGCAGCCGCCGGCATTCAAGGCGGCTCTCTACAAAGGCTGCTGAGAACCGGCGCCCGGAGCTTGAACATTGACTGTCGTGGTCAGTAAAGAGCTCCTTCAGATTAACTCATTGAATCTTCAACCACCAAGTATCGATTGTTCCAACTTCTGATACCCTTACCTCCAATTAATCCAGTCTCACTTTCTGCCTCCAGCCTCCCCTCAGCACCATTGTCTCCAGTCCTGCTCTCCATTACTTGCTTTCCCTTGATCCCGGAAATCGCCTCCAACCTTGAACCTCGGACTTCATCTCCCCACTGGGTTCGCAGCACATGGTAAACACTTTTCCCACGTTTACATTTCTACATCCCCTCATCTCCTCAGCTCGCCTACTCATATAATTTCTTTCACATAGTCAAACACAATCTATTTAAATCCAGCCCTGACACACACTCAAACACCTTAATCTATTTACTCAGTCCCAAATTAAAGATCCTACCTCTCGACTTATATCCTGGTCTTCGTGTCTCTGTTCCTGGGGTGCCCAGCACATTTGGCTCTTAAATAAATCGGTGAATCATAACAGAACGTTCAAGCCAAGCTGGGTCCCCGGGAGCAGTGGACGTTACCCCAACAGAACTACGCCGAGCAGCGGCCAGACAGGCTACCGACCTCTCCAGACTCCATATGGAGCTGAACAAGGCTTTCCCAACCCTACAGTCTAAGATTGCTACCCTCGAGGGTTCATCCCAGACTACCGCCACCTCTTTGGGTAATCTCTCAGCCCAGGTTGATGCCATGATCACTTCTCTAGCTGCCATACAGCAATCTCTGAACTCGCTCTCGGTCCAAGTTACAGCAAGGGAGAACCTGGCTTCCGACCCGGGTCCCAACCCTGATCCACCCCTTCGATCACAGCATTAAGCTGAGCCCAGTTTGGCCAGCCCAAAGCCCTTCGATGGCAATTGTAATGCACTGCAGGGTTTTCTTGCCCAGTGCGAGTTGTTATTTATGCATCAACTCTCCAGATACTCCACGGACGGATCCAAAGTTGCAGTCATTATGTCCCTTCTGACTGACAAGGCCCACAAGTGGACCACAGTGGCTGTGGAAAATAACCCAATTTTCTCCTCTGATTATTCCCAGTTCAAGGTAGAATTCTGGGCTGTATTTGATCATCCTGTGGATGACCTGGCCATTGCCAGCCGTCTGCTCACATTGTATCAGGGCTCTCGTTCGGTAGCAGACTACACTCTGAAGTTCAGAATTCTAGCAACGGAGAGCTGTTGGGACAACACTGTCCTTTTCAGCGTCTACTATAAGGGACTGAGTGATGCAGTGAAAAACCTCCTGGTTCATGACAGCTCCGGAACCCTCAACGATCTGATCAGTCTCGCACTCAAGATTGACGCTCAACTTCATGAATGCCTTGCGGAGAGAGCTCATCACAATCCTCCCTGCTCAGCCACCAGCCGCTCTGCTTCCTCAACAGCAGTTTCCCCCTCTGCCAGCTCGGCCCCGCCCCCTCCTTCCAGCATGCTTCCGGCATTCCCATCCTCTCTGGAATCAGGTGAGCCCATGGAGATTGGATGGTCTCAACTTTCTCAGAAAGAGAGGGAACAGAGGCTGAGAAACCAGCTGTGCCTCTACTACGGAAAACCAGGTCATTACATCCGGACCTGCCCAGTTCACCCAAACGCTGCCACTCGCCAGTAGGGGCAATCCTGGTGAGCAAGACCTCTCTTCCTCAGCCCATACCTAACCCCAACCGCCTTTTTCCCTACACCCTTGCCTGGGACAGGCAGTTCCTGTCTATCAGCGCTCTTATTGACTCGGGTGGCGGTGATAACCTGATGGATATCTCCGTGGCTCAGCAAGCAGGTATTCCTTTAATTCCCCTTGACCACGTATTGTCTTCCCAAGCCATAGATGGGCATCTTTTGGGTTCTATTTCGCACTCCACTGTCACTCACCCTTTCTGGTAACCATTCTGAGCCCATGCGTCTCCTAGTTCTGCACGGTCCTGCAGTACCCCTTGTGTTAGGTAGACCATGGTAAGATAGACATGAACCCCATATCTCCTGGGCCTCGGGGCGAATCTTGGGTTGGAGTACAGCTTGCAATGCGACCTGTCTGCGTTCTGTGCTGTCCCAACTCAGCAGGCATAGGCCTGTGTCCTGTCCCTCAAATCTCACAGGGGTTAATAGCATAAAGATGGTGGAATAAAGTTCACAAAGAGTCAATCAAACAGTCAAGCTCTACTTTTAAAGCACTTCATACAAGCAAATTGTAGCACAAAGTGATTTACAAAATTATAACATTATAATTGTCACACACACACACATATATATATACTCAAACACAACACATACTAGTGTTGTCACGATACCAGAAATTCTGTAGTCGGTACCAATACCAATTAATTTACACGATACTCGGTACCTAAATCAATACCACTGCAAAGAAAGTTTCTTATTTCTTCAAGATATCCCCCACCTTTATTAAAATATTGATCTCTTTACAGTGTATAAACTTGAACAGATAAAAGAATAAAATGTATGCACTGGCGCTTTGCCTTGAAGTATTTAAACAAACGTGCTTTTTTACTGTGATGAACATTTACTATAATGAACAAACAAATAAAGTATGAGTACAATAATAAAAAAAGTTCTGTAATGTCATGTCCTCAAGTATTGAACAGAAATTAACTATGTTGTGCATAATGCTTTATATCAGGATTATAAATCCCAGCAGACAGAGATGTAAACATAAACAGAATAAAATATTAATATAATAATTTTAAAAAGTCTGTAATGTTTTTTTACTACATCTTTTGATTCACAGACATAATGGATGAGCTTCCAAGATTATTATTAGTTTTAAGTCACATAATGCTTTGAGAACTCAGAGATATGTTGAAAACCGACGGTGCCGCGGTTACACCACAGAACCTGCGACAGAGGGGGGGGAGCGCGTTCAACGCATTTTCTGCCAATATGTGCGGTGGCCTGACGCTGGACGCATCGATGGCCAACGCAGCCGCTACACATGCACACATGCATTACGCACGCACGCGCATCCAGTATACACAACGTGCTAACGGTTTAGGCTATAAAAATATATTAAATTATGTCGTTGCGAGTAAATTAAGGATGCCCTCACTCAGAACGCTTGGATTACATATGGAGGAATACTATGTTTTTGTGGACTTTTATGGACCTTCCATGAGCTGGGGCGGAGCAGCTGCTCCCGTTGCACTCGATGGAGCCCCCTTCACCGAGCTGTTTAGCTTGCAGCTATCAAGTGCACTGTGCACAGTCACGTCTGTTTCCTTCGGTACTATAGGTACTACCGGTACCATGAAAATACAGGTACCGACAGTACGACAGTAGCACTGGTACTGACTTGGTACCGAAGTACCGAGTACCGTGACAACACTAACAGGTACACACACACACAACAATACATATTTAAAGCTAGGATATATGATTTCCACAAAGAGAGAGACTTCTCTGCTGTTTTGTTTCAAGTCTTCTCTGACCTCCTTTGGCCTGCCTCCAAGATGTGCGCATTGGGGGAAGAGGCAAGCTCTTGGTGAAGTGAAGCGTGGTGATTGGATGAGAGAAACTGATCGATGTAGGCCGTAGGGCTGCATGGCTTACATTGATCAGTTTCTCTGTAGCTTTGCAACTGATTGCCACTTCATCTTGTAAGGATTGTACTGTAGGACCATAAGCACCTAAACCAGGTAATTAATAATGAACAATCTTTAAAATCGTATACCCTAGCTTTGTAAATATAGGTATGATGAGAAAGTAGATGTGAGGAGGCGCTTCAGATTATAGCATTAAACAGGGAAGAAATAATGACCTTGAATGTCAAGACCCCGCCCACAAAGACCACAACCCCACAGCACCCAACACCCTGCTAACACTAACACAGTTGGTAGCACCAAAGACCCACGGCAAAGAGGTCTCCAGGGGCAGAGCCCGACACCCAAGCTCTGGGTGCTGGATAATACAGAACATAATAATAAGAAGGAAACGATTATAAGTTTAAGAGATTATATATGACTATAATTAGAACAAGTGCAATAAAAATTAAAACTAATTAAAGGAGCATAGCGCGAGTTCTAGCTTTATTCCAGAAGTCTGCCCCCTCTGGTGACAAGCGTTAGTGAATGTTGTGTACGTGCATGGGCCGATTGGACTACGTTGGTCTTTGTTTACTTGCACTGCACTCAATCCAAGTACTGTGTAAGGTTTTAAAACCAGACTGAAAGATTTCCAGAATATGAATTTCATATAAAAACAACATGAGTTGAGTTAACCCTAACCCTAACAACTTTTTCGAAGATTTTAGAAATAAAAGGCAGCTTTGAGATCGGTCGGAAGTTGGCCAACACACTGGCATCAAGGCCAGGTTTTTAAGTAAGGGCTGGACAACAGCATGTTTAAAAGTCGTGGGAACAACTCCAGTGGACATATTGCTGTTAATGCTAGCCAGTACAGGTTGTCCGATACTAGGAAAAACCTTTTTAAACAACCCAAGGGGGATGATATCTTGAGGAGAGCCTGATGGCTTCATATGCCCATTCAGGTCTTCTAAAAGTGAGAAGGAAACCAACTCAAACTTCTCAAAAAAGGCAGAACACTAAAAACACTAAAAACGTAAAAATGCAATATTCTGTATCCTGGTTTCTGTCATACATCACATTTAGCTTTTTAGTAAGCAGAAAGTAGCTGAGGGTCCCGTTTTATTCCCAGAACAGATCAGAGCTCCTCTGTTCTGATGCTGACTCATCTTACCATTGTCACAGAAGACATCTTTTTTTTGTCTTGAAGGTGTGTGTGTCGGTGTGTGAGCAGGAGTGTGTTTGTGTGTGAGCAGGAGTGTGTATTGGTGTGTGAGCAGGAGTATATGTTGGTGTTCAGGCTGCTGGTCTCTTGTTATCCATTTATAGTGGTCAGTGTCTCTTGATGGTACTCTAATGGCAGGAGAGTAAACGACATGATACCGGGAGCAGCAGCTTAACGAGCATATGCAGTGCATCAACCCACATGCAGCCCTGAGGATGTGAGCATGAATCCCCCTCACTGAGCAGCAGAAACAGCACTATAGAGGCAGCTGAGGTGAATTGAGATCGGCTCATGCTACACACAAGGCAATTGTAAGAGGATGTTGGAAAGAAATTTTTGTATTTAGCATTTCAACTTGCGCAATGCACCTTTAAATTAATAAAAAAAAATAATAATAAAAAACCCTTTACACATTAATCTAGATAAAATAGCATCTTCTAAACCTTGTTAAAAGTTCATTTAAAGCCAAATAAAAAACATGTCTTGAGATTTATGCTAAAAAACAATCACACTCTCACCCTGCGTTCACACCAAGCGCGAGTAAAATTATTCACGCGAATGAATTCCATGTTAAGTCAATGTATAGAAGCGAATTGATGCCCGTTTGCTTGGGGCGGCACGTTTCGGGCGAATTTTCAATGTGGAAAGCCCCACTCGCGCGAATGGAGCGATTTCCACCCGTTCGCTCGAGTTTAAAAAAATTTAACCCGAGCGGATTTTGATGCACGAACAATCGGGAAAAAGAATAGTAGCAGTCTGTGGGCATCGGTGTCTGTATGACACCACGTATATGTCCTATAAAAACAGGAACAAGAAGGAGCTGGCTTGGACGAAAGTAAGTGAGAAGACTCACTGGAAGCAGCTCTCATCCAGACATAGCCTAGCTAACTCCTGGATGGTGAAATGCGACCAGCTCCGAGCGGCTCTGAAGGATCTGGTGGACCCAAACACGCTGATGCTGACTTCCAAAGCAGGTACAATGCTGCAACTCTCTCATAAACACGCGCAGCCAAGTTCTTTGTTTACTGAAGTGAGAAGCAAGCCTTCCCACTCCAGAAAGTTATTTTTGACGGGCGAATGAAGCGAATAAATATGCTCCCTTTGCGTGAACAACACGCTTCATTAGCGCGAATAATTCGCGCGTTGAAATACAGGCGCAGACACGAATGGAAGCGCTTGGTGTGAACGCAGGGTCAGCCGCTCTCAGGTCCTCAGGCAGGGTGTTCCACAATCAAGGGCCATAATGATAAAAAGCTGCCTCGACATGTCTAGAAATTAATAGGAGGCCTCTATCTGATGATCTGAGTGCTCTGGAAGGCTTATAGTTTAAAAGCAAATCAGATAAATATGGAGGACTATTAAGAGCTTTAAAATCCAGTAAAAGAATGTTAAACTCGATCCTGAAGCACACAGGCAACCAGTGCAGAGACCTGTTGTAATGTGGGCTCTCCCTATGGTGTTCGTTAGCGGGCATGCTGCTGAATTTTACAGCAGCTATAAGGATGGAATATTGTTATTTGGAAGACCTAGAGAAAAGCACTACATGAGTTAATTCTACAGGTGATAAAAACGTGAACTTTTTCTGTGTTAATTTTTTTTCTTTTTCTCAATTTTTATTTTTGTTTTTCAAAATTATACACCAGATATGTAGTCAGGGAACAGTGATGAGGTACACAATATTCTTCTTCTTTTCTTCACTTAGATGTTACTTTCCCTTATGGTATTACTATTTAACATTGCCAGCAGTAAGTGTTAGCAACAACACCAAACAAAAACAAAACAAAAAAACAACCCTTAAAGTGTAACTAACCCCTAAATCAATTTTTTTTTGCTGATAAACTGTTTAAACGGGTGTCTAGTTGTCTTAACTACATGTCCCAGTCATTATTTTGACATTTTAGTGCATATTTGCTAAAATCTTAATTTAAAGCCAAAAACCGCCTGTGTGGCTCCCTCCTCAGATTAAACAGTGTACTGCATTTGAATTTCGCGGCCAATTTTTTGATTGGCTCTGAGGTTCGCATGATTCTGTTTCGTAGGCAGCTCTGCCGCTTCTAGCAGGCTGCTAGATGAAAACGGCTCCGCCCTCAGACCTCAGACCGCTGTCAGTGTCAGCGCCAAAGCCAGCTGTCCATCACAGCCCACTAGCCCCCTCCCCCGAGTGTTCCTCGGTCCTCCCGGCACGCCCACTTCAGCGCGAGTTTTAAAATTTCTCTGAGGCGGAGGTAGGTCTCTGGCAGCGAGGGTGAGTTACACTTTAAATTGGTGTGAAATAATAATAGAA
>JAVQJG010283658.1:12500-15736 GCA_036024015.1 Craterocephalus amniculus | reverse complement strand
TTTGTTTTGAACTTGTTTTTATCTCATTACAACATTTGTTTTTGTTTTTTTGTGTAAAGCACTTTGAGAGACTGAATGTATGAAAGGTGCTATAGAAATAAAGTTTGATTTGATTTGATTTGATTCCTGTGTGGAGTTCTCCCCGTGTATGAGTGGGTTCTCACGGGGTACTCCGGCTTCCTCCCACTGTCCAAAGACATGCATGTGAGGTTAATTGGGCACTTTAAAATTCTCCCTAGGTGTCTAGCTGTCTCTCCATGTTGGCCCTGCGACAGACTGGCGACCTGTCCAGGGTGTACCCCGCCTTTCGCCCGTTGATGGCTGGGATAGGCTCCAGCACACTCCATTTTCTGAACCGATTAAGCGGTTCAGAAAATGGATGGATGTTTGATGTTGGCATATCTAATCAAATAACTGATTTAAAAAATGTTTTTAAAAAAAGCTGCACTGCATGACACATCTGTCTTGTAAATAGATGATGGTATTCCCATTCTGTATGTTTGCATGAAGTCATTTTCTTTTTCTTTCTTTCTTTCTTTCTTTCTTTGTTTTTCATACTACAGTACGTAAAGTTGTGGCATAGAACAGAGAAGCGCTACAGGTACATAAAAAGCAGTTCCACTCATTTTCTTTGTTGACTTTATCATGACAAGATAAAAACTCAATTCAACAATAAACAAGTACAGTTTTCTACTTGTGATTGTTTTTGTCTCTGATGACTCTGGATAAACTCAGAACAAACAGATGATGCTGAGCTCTGGTTAACATCCACATACACAGTGATGAAACAGTAATATAGTGCAAATATTAATATTTGCAGCATTAAACAAACAAAAACCCTGCAAGCTGTTGGTGCTGGAACATACACTTGTCTGCAAAATGATTTCTATCATCCATCAAAGAAGGAAAATCAGCTGTTACTGCAAAAGCTGAAACTGACTATGGAGATGATAACAATTTTATGGAAATAATGATGTTTTTTAACTGCAGTTCAATAGAAATATATTTTTAAGAAAAGTAAAAACTAATATAAGTTATGTCACTCATCAGCTAATAGTTGAACAATTCTTTGAGGCGATGTTTTGCATTCAGGTGTTTTCTGGAACTCTCAATCAGACTTCTACACCTGTCCACAGGTATTCTGGCCTGTTTTTAAAACCATACTGAATTTCATTAAATTATTATCTAGCAAATTTATATTTATCATTACTTTTTTCAGTCTCTAGTTATCTAAATTACAATTAATATTTTTGTCTTTCCTTTAATGGAAGGGCATGAATCATTTTGCAGATGTGCAAATAATTATGATATATGTCATTTAAACATGATTAGTAACATATTGGTCACACATTGTAGGTAAAAACATGTCAAAATTAACTAGAAAACTAATGAATATTTAATTACTGTATGTAGTCTATATATGTTTTCTCATGCATGAATAAGAAATCAAATGATCACTTAAACAAATGATTATCAGAAGCTTGAAGCGTCATTGGTGGTGGAATACATGAGTAACCACTAGAGGCAGTGAAGGGACCAATTTCACCAGTCTGAGAAATTAAAACTTATTGAAAAAAATAAATGTAAAGTTTCAAAGATTTATGCAATCTGTGGTTCTACTGCTGTTTTCACCATTATCAACATTTTGTTAACACCCTATAGATTCAGTAGCTCTATGTAGTTGGACATCTCTAGTCTGCTTCCTAGTGATATCCAACAAGCATAAACACAAACAAGTATTTGAACAAAAACACTCACAACAGAAACGCTTACAGACGCAATCACCTTGTTAAAAAGCAAATATGTTATTGAATCAATAGGTTAATTAGTCATCAATCCATTGTTCTATATTTTAAAACTCAGAGTAGATCCTTTCTCACTCATGAATACAGAGACAGCAGAGAAGGTTCTCACAGCTCCTCACCTCGTATAACAGAAGATGATTGACATTGTGCATGAAGCTACAATACCTCCACTCAATGCATGCAGCTTTTTTCAATCTGATATCAGAGTGAGGAGAAAACACTAAGAGCCTACAGGTGGATGCTGAGCTGACGCAGATAGTGCACTACATGCGTCACCTCAGCATCCAAACATGTTTGAGTAGCAGTAGTAATGATGCAAGCAACCTATTGTACGTGCAAGGCTGCAGTGGCAAGTAACAAGAGTGCAGTTTTTTTTAAAGACTATTCTAGAAAAAAAGAGTGTAGAAGAATCTCCTGTGGACTTTTTACTTCTCTATCATTCATTCACAGCATGTAGCCATGCAGAAAGTTATCAGCTCTAAATAAAAGCCATAAAAACTCACATTTTTACTTATTAAAATATTAGCAATGTAGCAACAAACAGCCACACACCGATCCCATCCTCACTCTGTATATGTCTCTAACAATATGAATAATAAAATATACAGAAATGAATATCAGGCTCGGCTCTGGTGAACCAGGAGGGGAAACAATCCCCACCAACCACAGCTACGTAGTTATAGGTGGCCCCGAGGGCAATAACCCTGCAGACTTAGCAGGCATAGCTTCCGATGTGGAGGACCCCCGGGTGGAGAACAACAGGGTAAAAGGCAAAATAATAAGGTTAATGATAAATAATCACCCCCGGAAATAGAGCTAGATGTGGAGAAGAATACAAATAGAAGACGATAAAAACAAGAGTATGGGAGCAAAATAAATCAACAAATACAGAAAAAGTTAATTAATAAGTAAAAATGTAAACTGTACAATGACAGAGTAGGATGCTCGTTTCTTGGTTTGTGTTAATTCCAACGTCTACTCCTCTGTTCCAACAAAGACAAAAACATAAGCAATTATCATTCTTTTTCATTTTTGATCCTATTTATTTTTTGTCCCGTCCAGCATCACAGGAAGCAGAATGATGGTCTGGCTGCTGTGTTGTGCTGAACACGGAGGTTTAAGAAGAGCTTTATGCATATAAGGCCCCTCCTGACAGGTGCTTCGTGGGTTCAGCGCACAGCATTGTGGGTCAACACAACCAAAACATAAGTGCGTGTGGGACGATAGGCGGTTCTGGGCGAGAGAAATAGCTCCAAAGAAAAAGATCAACACAACACCTTCCGCAGCTTTGTGTAAACCCAAGCTGTCCCATATTAACCACCAGATAAACAGGTTTTCCTCTTCTTTGCGTCTTCTTTAGAGATGCAGTGCCACCTCTGGCAGAAAGTGGAACACATTCTTTAAAAGATCTGATTTGCTTGAGCCAGTAAT
>JAVQJG010283658.1:0-7500 GCA_036024015.1 Craterocephalus amniculus | reverse complement strand
TCCCGTCTCAGATATGTTGAGGTTTTTGTAGTATTTTGCATCTCTGGTCCTGGGTTGAATTTGTGTTTAAACTTGTCAGCTGTGTGGTGCTTTGATTCACTTTGTTGGGCTGCAACATTAAATAAAAACTTAGTGAAGCAGCTAAGAAAACAACATTTAGTTATAAACCAGCAACAAATATTACATCTGCATCTAAACAGGTGCAGCCGATGGAGCCAGATGGGACAAACAAGACCCAGATGAAGAGCTACAGCCTGGTTCTGGTTAATGCAATGACAGAAATGCCTGCAGACACTAACAAGCTGCTTTCAGATAGAAGCGCTCCAGTCTCATGGAAACCTGCAGCTTAAACACAGGAGCCTGTGGAAAAGGCCTGAGGCTGTTACATCTTCTGTCTGCAGCAGGAAAGCCGGCTGGAAGCGATGCGTAGCAGCGAGGGAGGCGAGAGGGCGAAGCAGCAGGAGGAGGCGTCTCTTTAAAATAGCCACGATCCGTCTGAGGGATTGAGGTTCGTTGTGTCATTAATCAGCAGGAGGATAAATACACCACGAGAGAGAAAAGATCTATCTATCTATCTATCTATCTATCTATCTATCTATCTATCTATCTATCTATCTACCTATGTCTGTCTGTCTGTCTGTCTGTCTGTCTGTCTGTCTGTCTGTCTGTCTCCGCTGACATGCATCCAAAAGGCCTGGTCAGTAATCTAATCCAGGCTGATATTTAACAAGCTGTCTTTTTCACCAACTGTCCTGCTAAATGTGGAACTGTGGGAACAAAGCGTGAGTCATTATGGGCTGAAGGATACAATGACAGAAACTATTAACGCTGGATCAAAGCGCTGTAGACGGAGAAAGCTGCAGCTGGCAGATTACTTCATCTTATAACAAACCGTCCTGATGATTGGCAGCGGAGAGGAACAAGCCTAATTTGACAAAGGTCAGCTCTGAATAATCCGTGTGAAAACGCCTCAGCAGGCTTATTTGTGCCAACTGGCCAATTTACAGAACGGAAAAGTTTGTCTAGAACTGGAGAATCAATTTTTCAGAGTTAGACTATCAACTTTATTCCTTCCTCTAAGTTTAATGTAAAACCATGCGTGCTGTGGTATTCATAGTTTAAATTTCATATAGATGAGAAATAAATGGCTTATATTGAGCCGAGATAAGAATCCCACCATATTATACCACTTGCAGCAACCTGGACCGCAGCATCTGGCTGTTTGGCTCATGGATTCATGCAAGTGATGTCAACTTCTCAGCTTGTCTGTTTCCTCAGACCAGCTCGGTTTACCGTATTCTCACTGCAGCTTCTGTAGAAAAACCTTTTGAAGTACCGAGCTGCAGCCACACCTTTTCAGATTTCTCTGTAACACACCCACTATCCACGGCTAATTCAGCTCCCATCTCACATCTTTCAGATACTCTTAATAAGTTCTCACCAGCCAGTAAGTCAGGCCTATCCTGACTCTTGTCTTATCTCTCTCTTTCTTTTCTTCTCTTCCTCTGAAAATATCGTCTTTATTTTCTTTGCTGAGTCAGTCATTATGCAAATTAAAAACAGCTGGTATGTTGTACATGACGTGGTACGTGAAGTAGAACATCAGCTTTAATGTGAAACAGCAAGAAAAGGTTGCATAGAGCAGTTTCTCAGCCACCAAAAATCCACATAAAATGTCACCGTGCCATCGTATGAGTCAGGAACGAAGAGTTTCAAGGTTGGAAAGTTAAGTAGGGCATGTTGAAATCCACAGAGTACCTTTAATAGCTGATATCAAGTAGTACAGATAGGCAAATAAATTACTTTTTTTTTAACAAATGCCAGGCACAGTTGAGACGGTGGCTGCCAGGTATCATTCCCTGTAGAGTCTTCCAATAAGAACTATACATCTGGCTTTGGTGGTTGAGTGGGAAGAACTTTAGACATGTGCTCTGGCAACAACTTTTCCAAAATAACTGTCCAATACTTCGTATACTTTTTAGTGCAATGACTCCTTTATTCTTTTCATCTTTTCCTTGTAGGTTTCAGTTCATGGTTCTTTTTATTTACATCATCCCAGCTTTCCAACAAACAAAAACACCAAAAAGGGTTAATGACACGTCATCCTATAGCAAGCTGTCACTGACACGGTCAAAAACAGTTTCTCCTCCCATACCAACAGTTCCGGCACATTACCTGGCTCACCTATATGCTTTTCCGGTGTTAGGCACCTCCTACTAATCAACATAAATACTTCATATTAAAAATGGTAGTGAAAATCATGAAACAAAATAAATAAACACAAAATAAAACAAGAAACAAAAAGTTGGATTATAGCTCCAGCATTGCCAATATACGATGACTTCACTACAGGTCTACTTGTGCACTTGTGTGTCTTCTTTTATGGTTCTTTAATTGTGTTACTTTTTCCAAATGGTTCTCCAGCTCCTTTTAAACGAAGCTGGTACTCCAGTTTTAAACCTCAGAGGGTCCCCATCTCACTCAGAGTTGTTTGTCCATTCAGAGTAGAAATTGTGACACAAATGCTGCCGTGTGTGTTGCTCATTTTAAGCGAATAAAAACAAAAAAGTTACTTTATTAAAGTAATTAGATACAAAGTAAAACTACTATCTAAAAAGTACAAGAGATTTTTCTGTCATTAATGTTTGATTTTGTTACGCACTGCACCTTTAACCCTTACTTTCTGAGATTTTTTCTGCTCAGTACTGGATTTTATCTTCATTTTTCTGTCTGTACAAACCAGCCTGGACTCAGATCTTTCATCAGAATTTTTGTCGGCAAAGCTGCTGCTCACTGGAAGCTGTTTGCAGCTTATCATTCTGTCTCCACTCTGCAGACACGCCAAGGTAAAAATGAATTAGATTGGCATGATGAAACAGTCTGCACTGTTTGATGTTTTACATTTCTGCCACATAACAGGCTGCGCAGGTTTTCATTATAAAGTGCTGGATTCGTGTGACTTCAAAAACTGGCAGTTCATTCTTCCATCAAACATTAATAGATTGGAGAAAAACTAAAATAAATCACAGCTTCCTGAAGGTGAGTCATGGAGAAAATCACACACTCGTTCATAAAAGTTTAATACACAGCACAGAAGAAACACCCACTCATACACTGTGAATGATTTGCTTTGCCTAAAAATCTATTTAAATCAAAAAAGTTTCATGAGTCAAGAACTCATGACTGCTTTCGTAACTGCATGTTTTTAGGCTCGTGACAGATTTGTAATGTAATCTGGTTTTAAATGACATCACAGCAATGAAACAGTTCTTCCCAGAGTTGTTAATGACCTTCTTTTCAACTGCTGACTCAGCAATTTCTGTTCCTTTAGTTCTTTTATATCAGGAATGGGCAGCTATGGTCTTTGAGGGCCACTGCCTTTAGGTTTTAGACATTTTCTGAATCAAAACACCAGTGAAAGGCTCCTTGTGCAGGACCTGAAAACAACACTGGAAAAAAAGGGACTCCAAAAATAAGCTTAAAAAATTAGAACAAAGTATTTTTTGCTTGAAATAAGCAAAAACTGCCAATGGAGTTCACGAAAATTCTCTTGACAAGATTTCTTGAAGTAAGACAGTATATTCAAACCTCATAAGAGCTTGAAATAAGCTGGAAAAACTTGTTCTTAGCTATAATTTGCTAGTATTGTGAAGTTTTGTCACTAATTTTAAGTTTGTGGTGCTCAAAAGTCGTATTTACCCCCTACTGTCCAAAATCAAGTTCCTGTTTCTTACTGACATGTGACACTTTACAGTGGGCGATTTATCCTAAATTAAGCATGATAAGATATTTTGAGTAGAAATAAGAAAAATGCACTTGGTAAGATTTGGTGATTTTTTGCAGTGAAGTTGGATGATTTATTAGATTTGATTCAGGGATGTTGGAGCAGAAAACCACATCCCTGTTTTAGGCCCATTAAAGCATTTCATGCATTGCTTCAACGTCCTGTTAGCCAGACTTGAATCATGTGTTTGCATCAAAGACTTTTAGGTTTAAGTCTGAGAGGACTTTCTTTTAGTGCTTCTCACCCTTGTAGTGTACCCTAAAGGGCCAAAGATCTTCATGCTGCACATGGGATATATTTTCAGGAAGCAGACTATTCCAATTTAATGTTTTAAAGACAACATTCAGGTCTACTTACTATTAAATAATTATTTCCTCACAGAGTTTATTTCTAGGAAAACAGGAGTGACATCATGTGTTTGTGTGTGTGAGTATGATGATAAATCTGTGGAAAATGAAGAAAAGAGCACGATCATGTATGTGATATTGATCCATGATGTTTTTATTCTTATTATTCTTTAAATATCTGTTTTTTTACGATGTAAAGCACTTTGTGATGCACCATGTATAAAAAGTGCTATACAAATAAAGTTTGGAAAACTTCAGGCATGAGCTAAATGTCCACATGTCTTTACAATCTGACTGAAGTCACACATTCTCAGTTTTAATGAAAGTAAGATTGAAGTGATCTTGTTTTCAGACTGGACAGTGGCATTCTCAGATCTGCTGTCAGAAATCTAACAGATCATTGTAGTTATAAACAGCATCACTTTCCAGCTCAGACTAATTGCCAAGGTAAAGCCCCCTCAAAGACTGGAGATAGTTATTTATTTTAATAAACCCTAGACTGGATTTAATGTAATGCTCAGGTTCTGACAATTGCTTCCGTATTGTTTCTAAATGCTGCAGTTCATGTTTTGACTGGTATGAAAACATATAACTTCTATCTCAGCAGCCCCAGCTCCCTGTCCATTTCAATATTGATTTTAAGATTTTGTTGCTTACGTTTCAGGTTTATTATTAGATCTTCTGAACATCCACACCCCTGTGTGAGCTCTGTGGTCAGCCAACCACTTTCTTCCATGTTTCTAGATCCAGATTAAAACTCAGAGGGGATCAAGCTTTCACTGTGGCTGCCCCAAATCCATGTGCGACCTGCTCAGACCGTTGAGATGTTTATGTCTCTGCTAAAGAGTCACTTCTCCTACTTGGTCTTTAACATTAGTAGAGCCTGACATTTTGATTTAGGATTTGTGTTTTCATCTCAGTTTACTTTCATTACTTGTTTTAGTGGTTTTAATATTGAACTATTTCATGACCAACACATTCTTTTCACTGTCCCTTATGGTACAAGCCGACTAAATTGGTTCCCGTTTTGCATAATTTTGACAAATGGTCAGACTGTCATTAGGAGTGAGAACATCTCATGAAACCGTTGGCAGCTGTGATTTTTTATTGACTGTGAAGAATTTTTGTTGCTTTTAAAAGGGCTATATATAACCCTGACCCCATAGGCTGTCCCATGCATAATAAAATTTTAAAAAAAGAAAAATGTTGTCTTTCATTTAAGTTGGAAAAGAAATAATGTAGGTCTTGTAGAGACATGAAGTTGATTTTTCATAGATTTTACCAAAAGAGACCGTATTTTTCTACCATATTTGCAGATGATTTTCTGCTACAGCTGGGTGGAGGTGTTGCATCCAAAACGTTTTAATCTAAAATGCATAAGTAAAGTTTATCGGGGGAAGGCTACTAATAAGTCAAATACTGACTAAATGTCTGAAAGGAAGCATGATACGGAAAATAAAACATGTCCAACAACTGATCCCTGAGGGGCTCCTCTGGGTAAATCCATCATTTTTCTTGAGCCTGCAAAGGTAACAATGACAATAGTAGGAAGTCGTAATCCTGGTGAAATAACTGTTTAACTATCTTCTACAGTCTGATTTTCAACCTTTTAACCAGCGACAAACTTATTGCATATATTAATAAACTCATCCTAGCAAGTTTTGTGTGAACCACTAAACACTGGATTTAGTTGCCATTTACCACCATATCCACACGCACATATTTCATTTTGACTCATGTGCTATGTGGCGGCAGGAAATTAGTTTGTTGCAAATTACTCTGATCTAAAAAAATAAGTTTTAAATTCCTGGACAGCGTTAGCATTAAAATAATCATGTGTACTGTCAAGAAGTCAAAAGGCAGAGACATGGACGAAGACAGTTTGTGTCTTCTTATGGATTTAAGGTGGCAATCACAATTTGCACAGAATGTGCCTAGAGGCTTAATGACAGTAGTTCTGTTTTACAAACATGTCAAACCGGATGAATGAACACAGCACAACACTCAGTGTGTCTGTTTAGAAAAATAAAGCACCACTAGGTGGGGCTTCTGCAGATGTCGACACAAAGCACTCTAAACTTTAAAAAAAAAAAAAAAAGCTATGATAATTTGGGCTCTGTCATTTTGATATCTTGAATTTACTCACCACCTTCATGACCACCATCTGAATCTTGAAGGGAAACCATGTCACTTTTGACTGAAATGTTAACTTAATGTGAGTAATAATGGAGGATTTCTGGGGTCATATTACAGTGTTTGGCGCGTGTCTGCACTCTGAGGGGGCTTCCTGTTTGGAAACCAGACATTGTAACTTGGCAGGTGTGGATCCATCTCTCCTGGGATCATGTGACCTACAGGGCTTTGTTTTATAAACACAGAGGCTCTGCTTTCTGCTACTTTTTCCTTGACTTCAATCTAAGATTTGTCATGACTGAATAAAGTAAGAAGGTGAAAACGGTGTCTCAGGAGGCATTGCTCCAGAGATGCCTGTTGTACAAACGTACCAAAATGTGATTTACTTTTCCACGTCTTCCAGCAGCATGTATTTAAAACAACAGCAGTGAGTCCTGATGAGCTGCAGGACATTGCAGTACACGTCTGTGTCTAAATGCGTCTAGATGAAGCTAACAGTCTACAATCCAAAGCTAACGTGACTCCCTAAACCTTTCTGCGCCTGTAATGCAGGTTTTCATGTCATAAATAATTTCCTATCATTTGTAAATACAAAGAAGTAACAGAATGATTAGCAACTGGCTGGTTTAGTTTTATGGTTTTCGTACACTATCCTATAAGCTGCAGGCTAAATCCATTTCCATAACAACCAGGAGATAAATTACTGAATCCAAATTACTTCGCTATCAGCTGGTCAAACTGGTCTGCAAACATGATTGGAGACTGGTTAACTTTGCGACAGTGCTGTACAGTGTTGCCAACTCATGGTAGTAGCACAAAACCCATAAATATGGATCCAAAAGACCAGGAAATGAAGATGATGCAGAAGATATTTTGAACATGTTATCTCTGATGGAAGATGGAGTCCTTTACTGAATTAATCAGAGACTGGATCGTAGTTTGCATCAGACATGCTAAGCATTTAGAAAGCCTGTTATGGTGCATTCAGACCAAAAGCAGCGAGAGCGTCAGGAGTGTCAGGAGCGTCAGGTTTACATGTTAAGTGTATGTAAATGCGCGTCAAGGCGCGGCGAGCAGTTGAGCAGCGCGTTTTGAGCGTCGGGAGCAGCGCGTTTTGGGCGTTTAAGCGCCGGCTGCCCTCGCCGCGCGTCAAGAGCAGCGAGAGCAGCCGCTGCTCGAGTTGGAAAATCTGAACTTTCGCTGCTTGACGCGGAGCGTCAACCAATCAGCGCAGCT
>JAVQJG010283604.1:0-27802 GCA_036024015.1 Craterocephalus amniculus | reverse complement strand
TAAGCAGCTTTAAAAACAGTAGTCTAAGATATTCCATGTCTGAAAGAGGCTTAATGTCTGTGCAATAGAGGATAGAAAGAACGAGTAAAGAGTGGTAGAGAGGGGAGGTGGGGGTGGGTGAGTCTTGTAAACACTAACCCCTTGCCCCCTCTCTTCCTCTTTTTTGTTTCCTCTCGTTCTCTCTCTCCCCCTCCCTCCTTCTGTAGTGGCCAAGATGAACGACAGATGTAAGGAGAAGAGGGAGGGAGGGGTGTGTGTGTCTGTATGAGCGATCAACGCCTACAGAGATAGAACATTTCCTATCACTGAGAAGGAGCTCATTTGAAATATTTTCCCATTGTTTCTTGCCAGCGCTCAGGCGTGGACCTGAGCAAGCTTGAATTACTTCCACATGCTTTTTTCTTTTTTTTTTGGCTTTATGGATATGCAAACAGTTGATAAACATCCACACTTCTTTAAATCATCACCCTTCTCTACTTAAAAAGTTATTTATTGTTTACTTCCATGTGGGTGTCGCCACCACAGAGCAGTTTCACATCTGTTCAGAGGTTAAGAGTTGCTTTAATGCTTGCAGTGTACAAATTATAGACGCAGACACATTTTTAACCCATTTGTAGCGTTTAAGGTCACTTTTCAAATTTTGTGGTCACTTGTGCGCACACACAAACACATTAGAAACATAAGTTCTGAGTTTTCTCTTGCATGAATCATAGTGCACAGGATGAAAACTTAAAGCACATTTAATGTTCAGTGAAAAGCTTAACATTTTTAAACAACTGAAAATCATTATTTTTACTACTTTTTCATGTAAATTAATCCACATTTAGTACTTGAAATAGAGTAATATGCATGGGATAGATTTATTAGGTTGATAGTTGGAAGTGGTATTTTTCTGTTGACTTTAAGTCTGTTTTGTTGGTTGGTGATATAATATGAAATTCATTCTTTTTATGTTTGGAGACAAAGTTGATTGAAAAGAATCCAGAGCAAAGTTTAAGCCCACTGGTGGTTTTCCCTTAACTGTTGCATGACCTCAGTTTGTGTCGGATGATATCCTGGAAGGGTAAATATTTGACAAAAACTGTCAGAACTGCAACAGATTTGCAGCTCAGTGTTGGTTTGATTTGAATTAACCTATTAGGTTGTCCTACAATATGTGAGTTCATATAAGGTAACTAAATCACAAGAACTAAACAAAAAACACTCTGGGATTGGATGGAGTTTAAACATTGTTATTACAAGTTTTCTTTCTTTAATTTAGCAAAATAAAGAAACCCAGGCTACTTCATGTTAAAAAAATGCAGAAAACCTTTTTACTGCACATTAAGATAAAATCTTAGAATATCAGAGTATCAACAGTACATTTCACGTACTTTGTTTATAATTGTTCCTGTAATTGGTATTTTAATCATTTGTGTTTTGCATCATCATTTTTTCTTTAGTTATTGGCATGAAATAAGTTTTAGAAATAAGAACTTTCCACTAGCTTTTGCTTTTTTTTCCATGTAACTCCTCATTTCCCTGCTTCTCTTTCTGAATGCAAACCTAATCCTGAAATATTACTTTTGCTCATCATTGTTCATCCACATGATCATCTCAAACTGTACTACTCTCTCTTTTTCCTCCCATCCATCCCGTTTATCATTCTCTCCACCTCTGCATGCCTTACCTTACTTTCCATTATTTTGCTGTGTTCTTCTCCTCTTTATGCGCTTTATAACATTGACACAACTGACATTTTTCCTCCTCACTGCTCCCATTTTACTCTAACTCCTCCAATCCATCTTTTTCTCTTCCTTTATTGTTTATCCCGTCTTCCCCCCCCTCCTGTTTTATCCTCCGTCCTGCAGCTGTCCAAGAGGAGCGACAGAGGAACAAGGAACGAGAGGGCGAAGTGGAGTCTACCAGTGCGGTGAATGAGGAGATGCCAGTAGAGAAGATTCTGGAAGCAGAGATGGCTGTAGAGCAAAAGACCGAGCTTCATGCGGATGGAAGTTCAGGCGGGAGCTCTGTGAGTAGTCTGGGTCCAGTTAGGTTCATTCTTTAACGATAGATGCTGTTATCAATTAAGGACTTAAGGATTTAAACAGATCATGTCTCCAAAGTGCTCCACAATAAAAATCAACAGTAATAATAAATACGGTAAAATAGATAAATTGAATTAATTAATTAATTAAATAAAAAAACAGTAATAAAAACTTGTGCAGTATTAAAAATTAAAGCCTGTTGCTTAGACTAATACAGTGAATTTATGCTGAAATTAGTACTGATGTCCATCCATCTCTGCGCATTTCAGCCCAACGATCCTGTCACAAATATCTGCCAGGCAGCAGACAAGCAGCTCTTCACGCTGGTGGAGTGGGCCAAGAGGATCCCTCACTTCTCTGAGCTGCCTCTGGATGATCAAGTCATTTTGCTGCGTGCAGGTACGTCTGTGACATGAAGCATGTTTTATTCATTGGTGAGTTTGCTGTCATGTTTTATATCCCTGTTTTCAGTCATGGCAATGACCTTGGCCATTGGATTTACGCTGTTATTATGTAAGCAGCAAATTCTACTTGTAGAGATTCCAAAAAAAAAAAAATTATGGGGTTTTCATTTTCTCAGTACAAACTTAAAAAGTTTACACCCATAATAGTCTAATGACACTTTTGACCAGCTTGAACTTGTTATACTGTAGTTCATTGTCATAATGTCACAATGTTATCTTGTTTCCCTGCAGACCAGTGTCTTTATGTCACCAGTTTAACTTCACAAACTCTGTTCCAGACAGCAGTTGGAGTTAAAATGCTCTTTGCAACGTTAATGTCATTTCCAGATGCTGATTTGGATGTATAAACACTTCAACTTCTACTTTAGATATGACCCAGAAATGAGAGCTTGTGACATTAAATGCTCTGTCTGCAGACAGCAATGTTTATGAATTTGGCTCAAAACAGATTGTGAAGCACTAAAGAGCATTCATGTTTGCCAAACGGTCATGTAACACGTTAACCCTTTCAACCCTTTGCAGAGAAAACACCAACACTGAAACAATTTGTTCTGTTTAATCTGCTGAAGCATGGTCTATAGCATAAAATATAGATGCTACACAAGCACCATCTCTTACAAACAGCTTTTAAATAAGCTGAAAAAGAACTGGAAGATTATTTAACAGCAAAGGAGTAGTAGAAAATTTGCTTATATTAGTTTATTTCTGATACTGAGGCACTTTTTCTCAACAGGGTGGAATGAGCTGCTGATTGCATCGTTCTCCCATCGCTCCATCTCTGTAAAGGACGGGATCTTACTGGCCACCGGCCTCCATGTCCACAGGAACAGTGCCCACAGTGCAGGTGTTGGAGCCATCTTTGACAGGTAATAGAGCAATGCCTGCATACAGAATAACAGATTTTGTCATTTCATACACATTTGGATGAATTCCTTTTTTTTTGAGGCCCTTATGTTTAATTTAAAAATCCAAACTACAAAAAATCTTCTTGCATCCAGCATTAGGATAACTTACTGTTCTCTAATGAATGAATGAGGAAAATGAATAGAAATCCTAATTCTTTCATGGTAAATAAACAGAAGAAAGAACAAACGTTGATTGTGTTTAATCAACACAAATGTCTTTACCTCTGATGTTTTCTTGCTCACTGTGTTTTTACACAGTAATCCAAACGGACATTTTCTTCAGGTTTAGCAGGATTAGTGACTGGGGCTGAGAATTTAGGGTGGTGTCTCTTTCATCTTCGGTTGGCTGCAACTGCTGTTTTCTGCCTTGGCTGTAATTGGCTGAGAGACTTTGCTTCTGTCGTACTGCCTGTAAGATGTCAGCGCATGCCAGGGAGGCTGGTGATTAATGCTTACCCATACACATGCATGCAGACCCACACTCATTCTTCAACGTAGCACAAGTTGTAGCTTTTTATTCTGCAATAATGGCTGCCATGATTCTGAAGTGTAAATACATAAAGATAATAGAAATGTGCCTTAAGATACTGCAATTATGTCCATTCATAAATGTGCATCCAAATATTGTGAATGTTTTGGAGGCCATGCATATATTTTCTGAATTTTCTCTTGGTGCAAGTCTTATTAGCTTGAATCCTGAGATGGTAAGGATCATTAATTTATAATACAACTTATCTCTATCTCTAATTTAGGGTTATGGATGCAGTAAACAATTTCATAAAACTATTATAACTGCTTTATTTCCTTTTGCACCCATGATTATTTAGGATAGGAGCTACAACATGATATTTACTGTAGGGATGGACATAATGAATTAAAGATCAATTAATCTATTGTTAAGATTTTAATCTGTTATGTTAACTTTTAATCGATTAATCAAATGCATCTAAATTTGTATGCAAGTACATAATTTCCAGTCTAACCACTGAATGAATCCTATTTTCCTGCCACAAGAGTCGTTCATCTTGTAATAAAAATCAATTTAAGGAAACACAAAGTTTTTTCTACTTTCAATAAATTTAAATAAAGGTTATAAATGTTGAATTTTAATACAGAAATATCAATGTTTCATCGATAATCAATTGTTAATTCTCCTGATAATCGATTAGGACAGTTTAATGGAATGCCTATCCCTAATTTACAGTATGTTGAAGTTGGTACATGAGGCTTGTTTGGTGATGGTTTTAAACATATTTTATGTAAATATGAGGTAGAAAGATACAGCTGCATGAATTAGAAACTTTGTCCCACACACACGCAGGATTATTATTATTATTATTAGTGCAAGATTATTGCACTGCATAAAACCTTCTGTAAGGTTTTATTTATTTATTTTGGTAGCTAGCTGGCCTAAAGATCTTAATGAACATGAATGTTATGCACATCAGCATGTTCATGTCATTTCTGCTGACCATCTCTGGAAAATTTCAGGGCTGTAGTGCATGTTTGAAATTATTTATGACCTCAGGCGACAGGTGTGCTGTCAGTCCAGGCTTTACGCATTCAACAAGGTTTCTTTTTTTATAATTTATTTATGTAGAAAACAAACATATGTTCACAGTCATGGGCTCTCCAGCTTTCTACTTTAATATGGTAGATATGTTCCCTTTTATTAATCATTTATAGTTGTGAAACCATCTACATTGTTATTGGAGGTATCAATGGGATATTGATTTATTTAGGGAAGTCCTTTATTAACAGATTTTCATGTATTTTGATTGTTCAAGGTTTTCATTTCATTCTCATCTGCCTGGAGTAAAAATAGTTCAGATGTCAGGGAAATTTAATACACCAGTCATATCATAACATGTTAGTTCACTGTTAATTAAACAGTAATTACATTGTTGCCCAGGTTCAGTTTAGTTTCTGAATCCAACCAGGTTCATAGTAAGCTAACATGGTTGATGGCATATTGCTTAGAGATTTTTTTTCCCTCTGATAATTTCCTCATAGCTCTGCTCTCCTCCAGCAGCAGACATCTATTTCAGCTTGGCATTAGCATCTGTAATAATCTGTCAAACTTTATATTGCAATCAGGTCCTGAAGTGGGAAAGACGACCTTTCTCCTTTCCACAAAACATCAGAAAACTGAACGACAGCAAGTAGATTCCTGCTGCTTTTGTCATTCTAAGCCAAAGGTGGTGCCAAAAGGAAATTTTCCAAACTTTGTTTTTATGGGTTCAACATATTACTCTGATTTCAGCCTATTCAGCTATTTTTTCTTATAGCTTCCTAACTGTGATCCAAAAAGCCACAAATTTGAAAGGAAATGTCAATTCCTCTTTTCCAGAGAAGGATCAGGCTCCATAAGGAGAAGTAATATGTAAGAGATGAAGAACCAGAAGAAACGAGGTCCGTCAAAGCCGTCCCGCTCGCAGTGTTGTATAATTATATGTTTCACATAAACTAAGAGGTGAAGGTATTATCAAAACAAATTACACACATACTTTAATTCAAATCTTCATGCTTTAGGTTTAGCATGTTGATGTGGAACCCTGAGGTGATGCAGGATGCAGCCCCAAGTGGCCATTTGAGGAGCCGAGGCTAGTATCGTTATGATCCATACTGGCTTGGAGAGATTTATACCAAAGAATATAGATGAAGGTCAAGTTTTTCTTTTGTTTAGAATTTGCATTACTGACTTTATTTTTCTCAAGCAATTATGTGAGATAAAAGGGACCATTGTTGTCACACTGTTGATTTTATATATTTTTTAAACGAAAAAATGCAAAGATTTAAATTTCTCTGTTCTGCAATTCAATTTAATTAAAATGTTTTATTTTTCAAAAATCTTTGCTTTATTATGATCTGAATTATTTACAGTAAGTAAGTATCGATATTGATATTAGTATCTGCAATACTTCCCCTGGGTTACTTTGGTATCGGATCAATACCAAAATGTGCAGTATCGCCCAGAGCTACTGGACAACTTGTGATCGAACCACACGGAAAACAGAAAAGAATGACAAAAATAGTAGAAACTTCTATTTTCCTGTTTGGGTTTTCTGAAATGTTTTGTGCTTTCTCTTTGTAGCCTTAACTTATTTTCTTATGTTGTTCTTTGCACTTTAGCTTTTATCTTTCATGCAGCACTTTAGTCACAGATCAGTGAAATAGTTTGAGGCTAATTAAACACATTTAATAACAACCTTTCATAACATTTACCCGATAGTTTTTTCCCTTTTCATGTTTACCACTGGGTTTTCTGCTGTTATGCGTTTGGCTCAGAAAATGTGCTCTGTTATATCCTCATAACTGTCTACAGAAACACACCTCAAACACTGACCTCTTATGCAAAATCCCAGTTTATGAGAAGCAGTCTGAATTTACCATCTGTACCAGTGTTTGGGTGCTGACGCAGCATAAAGAAAACATAATGCCAAGACATTAAAATCCAAATCAGGTATATTTAGGCGCAGGTTCCGATAATAGTACTATATTTTCTATAATTTGACATGATACTCGAATGCAGACAGAATACTGTAATAGCAATGTAACTCTGTAATAACATTGTAATAATACATTGTGATTGAATACACAGGGCGCACAATGCTGAGGTTGGGGCCATATTTGACAGGTAATTACGCCACAACACAAACACTTTTCACCAACCCCTCCTCTTTCAGGCAGTATGAAAAACAGAACAAAGGGATTAGGGCTTTTTTGATCTCAGTAACAGATGGCATGCTGCACACTTTAGGTCTTAACAGCAGCCATGGAAGGTTGCAGACTCTTTATTGAAATAAAGATACAAGATTTAATCTTTTTATTGTGGCTTTATCTGCAGAATTTGTCCACTTGCAGGGCATTTTGTGGAAAAAGGCTTCGTTGAATGTTCATTTTTTAAATCCTTTAATTTACTGTGGTGCCTTTGATGTTGTTCATCAGTAAAAAGCCTAAATGATGGGAAATAACTGTTTTATGACATAAACAACAGTCACTGACAAAAATTTCTTAAACAGTTGTGCACTGTGCTGGTGTGTACAAAATCTCCACATAGTCGCACACTGTGTTGTGTGTTTTTACGGTTAGATTTGGATTTCTGTATATGAAAGGCATGCACACACAAACTCTCAACATCCTATCACCTGATTTTCTTACTCAAAAGTAAAACAGTAATACTTTCTTTCAAGTCACCCTTCCGAACTCTTTATATACCAATTCACAACATTTTTCTTCATGCACTGTAATCTAGATATTTATACTTGACTGCAACAAGAATATTGCAACTTGTTTGTTTTGACCATATGTCACACATTGTTGTTCAACACATTAAGCCTTACTGGTTTCTAGTGAAGCAGATCACCATAGTCACAGTCGTGTTTTAATCCTGTGTTTTCCATTTCAGGTAACAGAATTTTATAAACATGTTGATACATTAAAGTTAATAGCTTTTTTAACCTGTTCTTTACTTGAACTTCTTCTTCATAAGGCATTTTTTCTGCCACTTGGATTAAATTACATACCCAAAATGAATTAAGTGTATGTTCACAACTATAGGGGCTGTATGAATAATCTTGGTCTTGAAATTACTACAGAAAAGTCTGAATCAATTGTTACCATGTCAGAGTAAATTTCACCTTTTCCTTTGAAACCAGAAGAACCTTCAGTGTTTTATTTCAAACAAAGGCAGAGTCAGGGGACACATTACCAGAGTTTTTTGTAAGGTGGAATACAACTTTTGATCACAAACCAGCAAAAGTGAAACACGATTTATGATTTTTGCTGCTAGTTTTTGTCCCATCGTGATGAGACAGACGTATTTGTGATCAGCAGAGTCTATTTTTCTCTCATGTGTGGTTTTTGCTCAGAGGGAAGATGATAGTAGGGATTCTGAAGACGACAGTGCTATTCTCATCTTTTTGTTACATTCTCATTTAATTGCTTAGAGTTTAAACTCTGTTTGGTCTTTTCACTGAGTTTCTGCCTGTGATTTTGTTTTGTTGCATGTTAGCATTGTAGCTTCTTAGGATATGCAAAGATGTATTGCATTAACAAGATGAGGTTAAAGAAGCAGTCTAAAAACAATCTGAACGCTTGTATTCAATTATGTTAACAGGCAGGAAATATGGTTTCCCATTGTAGGTCACAAGATTCAGGCGTCAGTCTTTCAATTAAGAAGTCAGAACGTTCATGGCCTCTATTAATCCGGCATAAATTTCCTTTTCTCACAACATCAAAATAAACAGCGGATAAAAGCAGTTTCCTACCCTCCTGGGATGGGGAAAATATTCTCTGAAGACATAGATCAGTAATTTACTGTAATCTAAACTGATCTACATAAAGAAAGTTGAGAATAAAACAGTTAATCTTGCTTAGTGGATGCTTTTTTGATCTAAGTGCTGAACAGACTGCGGCGTTGCATTTCCATGTAGTTTGTTTGTGTTTTACAAGTCATTGCTACAAATAATCCAAGTAGGATACATATTCAGTTAAATGATAAATAATAACATTTGTTATGTGTCTTTATTCTACCTGAGATCAGGACATTGATCAGAAGTACAACTGTGCGGTTTTGGGCTTGGAAAATTAAAATAAGTCCTGAGTTTACATCCTGAACACCGAGCGTCATAACACGGTCATATTTCTCTCCAGCCATGGTCGACTTCAGCATTTTGCAGCCATTTTAGCAACTTCAGCACATTTCCTTCTGCATGTAGTGATAATAACAGCAAAGGCAGTGAAATGTTGAGTGAAGTGGTGGAAAAAAACACTGTAGTTCTAATTTCTGTTTCCTCCTGCAGAACCAACAGTTGAGCCGTGCCGTTACTGGTTACGTGATAAAGTCATAGTTATTCATGACTACTGCTTAATGTGATGATTGTTTTTCTTAACTCTTCTTTCCTCTCTTTTTCTGCTTCATGACTTTATTTATTTTCCATCCTCACTTTGGTATCTTGTTCTACTTGTGTGGTTCTTTCTCTCGCTCCTGTGATTCTTTTCTCTTCCGTAATCTGGCATCGCCCTGCTGTTTCCATATTGAACTTCCTGCTCTGTATCTCTTCTTTTCTCTTCAGGGTTTTGACAGAGCTTGTTAGCAAAATGAGAGACATGCAAATGGACAAGACAGAGCTGGGCTGCCTTCGTGCAATCATCCTCTTCAACCCAGGTATGCAGACTGGCGGGATGCATGTGAAAATATCATCAAGCACGTGAATCCAAGTTTGACAAATGAATGTCTGGAAAACTGAAGGGAGCAAAGTGTGTTTTAGCCATTGTTAGAGGTGTCGTAAATGTTTGTTTTTGCCTGAAGATGCCAAGGGTCTGTCCAACCCCAGCGAGGTGGAGCTTCTGAGAGAGAGGGTGTACGCATCTCTTGAATCTTACTGCAAACAAAAATACCCCGATCAGCAGGGCAGGTAAGGAAGAGCACACAGGTTAACAAAAGGTGAAGTCATTGGTTCTGATCTGGACCGGCCTGACCTACCTACGCTGTTATAAAACGTTGATATTAGCAGATTTAACAAGTTACTGCAGCACAGAGCAGCTCGATGTTGGTTCAGTCTGCTTTTAGAGATTGTTTGTTAGGTCTTCAGTACTTTGAACATGTCAGTGTTTCTCAATCCTGGTCCAAGGCGATCCCTGCCCTGCATGTTGTGGAGTTTCTGACCCCTGATTCAGATTAATTAAAGTGCTCATCAATTTTTTTTTGCAAGCTGGCTAATGAGCCATTAATTTAACTCAGTTGTGTGCCAGTATGGAAACTTTGAAAACATGCAGGGCGGCGACCCCTGGGAACACGGTTGAAAAACACTACGTCAGAGGACAAAGCTGTTGCATGCTTCTTAAAACGTATAAAGCCGTGGCTGCAAGACAGACTGGCACAAAGTGTGACTGAGCAACTGATCTGACAGGTCAGTCATGGAGAAATTACTCGTCAGGCCAGATTCACTCAGATTAAAATGGGACTTTCTTAATTAGCTGACAACTTATGAGTCTAACAACCAGTGTTTCCCACAGCATGAGATATATGGTACGACGGTGCGTCTGCTTTGATTTAAAGTAATACATACAACTTTATTTATGCCTGTTAAGTCTTTACTCTATTGGTGTTTAAGTTACAACAACAAAATACCTGTCTGCTGTCCTGTAGCTGTTAGTAGTTGCACAGATTATGGTTAAGCAGTTAGTAAGTCTTACATTTACAGTAAGTCTGCAGTGATTGGAAGCCTCCTGTTTGCACAGGATATAATTCAATTTGTCTCTAGGTTCTTTTGATAAGAAATAAATACATTATTTAATCATGGTAATGTTGAATGAATAAACAAACATTGTATAAAAACTTGCTGCGTCTTGTTAGAAACAGAAGTGGGTCTTCCTCCTGTGCAGCATTTTCATGCTGCAGGAAGGAGACGATGGACTATCTCTGTATGATGAGGGGGCAGGGAATTTTAAATAAATGCTTTAGATAGTTCTTTAATTTTAAACGTCACTTGAGTTTGTTTATTTCTAAATAAATGTTAATACTTATGAGTAATAACATTGTGTAGAAAACTTTGAAATAAAAGCAGAAATTAAGCTCTTTTACGCTCCACAGTATGACTGCAAGTTTCCACAGTCAGCAGCATAAATTCTGTTGGACTCTGTTTTCTATTTTCCTTTAGCAACAACTGCAGAATTATTAAGGTTTTTGTTCATTTTTCTCATCGCTCCTCCTCTCGTCTCCATCTTCCAGGTTTGCTAAGCTTCTCCTGCGACTCCCAGCACTACGCTCCATCGGTCTAAAGTGCCTGGAGCATTTGTTCTTCTTTAAACTGATCGGTGACACGCCCATCGACACCTTCCTGATGGAGATGCTGGAGGCGCCTCACCAGCTCACCTAGAGGAGCCCCGTTCAGTCGCACCGGGATCCGATGCACATCAGGATCATCGTCACGGCCTCCTGTGTTTGGTCGTCGGCTCCTCACGTTGAGCCTCGCTTAACTGCAGCACCTGCTGGTTTTAACAAACCAGCTCACACACACACTGATACACACCTCATCCCTGCCACCGTGGTTACTCGTCTCCTCACACACATACATACACGTTTCCCTAAAATTGCATTATAAACTGACAGACAGTTAACTAATACACAGATAAAATTGCTTGGATAAACATTGATTAAAACGTAACACACGCATGGATTTCAACATTTTTTTCCTCACCGCAGGGATAATGACTAAAGAAATATATTCCCTTTTATCCCACATATACAGTAAATGTCTTAATTTTAAGTTTCCACACCTTCATCTCACCGAGGGTTTTTGCTTCTGCATAACTGGTTTTTTTTTCTTGTTTTTAATTTGGATTATTACAGTTACTGCTAGCTGCACCTCTGTATATTATATCCATTACTAGCTGGTTAGTTTTTCTCCTGTATGGTTTTTAGCTTGAAATCAGATGCGTAGCATTTGAGTCAACTGTCCACCATCAAACAAATTCACGTCTCATTGTCAAGAGATGTCCTATTAAGATGCAAATACACCCTCATTATTTCATCAGATCTGGTAAACATTGAGATATTTTATGTTTCTTAAGATATACAATATGATATTTTCATGCTGAAACTTGTTTGAGTTTCTATTTTTGAAGTACTGTACTCATGAAATGAGAGCTTTTTCTTAGGTAATGAAATCCAGGAAAAGCGGGCTGGGAGCACTTTGTTAACCAGACAAACTTAGTCCCTCCCTCCCTGATGCGCACAGTGGGATATGTAAGACAAGAAGAATGACTTGAATTTATTTCTTTTTTTTTTAGATTTTATCCTTTTCTCTACTTTGACATGTGTTTGGCATTTTAAACAGCATGAAGCTCACAGGAAGAAAAGCTCCATGCAAGGAAAAAATTGTATTTGTTTGACTTTTATCTCCTGCCCCCCCCCTCTTTTGGTGGTCATTAATGCACTTTTGTGAGTTGTAACTGTGTAAATGTTCCTGTTTCCTAGAAGTGACCATCTTCTCTCAGACACCTAAGATGAACTTGAAGGTACTAAGTGTAGGGTTTTCACATTGTTGTAAAATTTTTTAAATCTTAAAGACTTTATGGTGAATTTGGAAAAGGATCGCTTTCTTCCATTTCAGATTATAACCAAGTTAGGAGTTATATGAAGCGTTGGTGACTGGCAGCAGTTATATCAGCAGGCTTTATGAACCGCGTGTTGGCATTTCAAGAGGAAAATAATCGTGTTTGCTCTCTGAACAATCCTGTCTGTGATTGGACAGCTTGAATCCGAGTTGTTTAGTCGAGTGTTTAGCGAGTCTTCGGACAGTACGCTTGAAGTTTGAGAGGCTCTCTGTCCTCTATATAGATCAGAAGACCGAAATTTTATCTAGTAGTTTGTAACAGATTTGCAGCATTTGCAATCATTTTGCAACCCGCTGCTCATTGATGGTTTTACTGGTTGTGAATTGAGATTTGTAAACTTTAATTACAATGGAGATCTTGTGTGGATTGTTGCTGTAATGCAATAATGAAATCCTCTAATGATACACAGTATAATGGAAATCCTACACCTAATACCTGCAGCGTTGGAAACTTTGAGTGTGTGTAGGCTTAAACTTGAGACTTTTGTACAGTAGATGTAAATAATACCAAAAAAAAAAAAGAAAACAAGAGTGAAATATGTGGCTCCAACAAACAAATTTCTATTTTGTGCTGTTAAATCCACATTGGAGTCATGTCCCTTGTAATTTCATCACCATGAAAACTGTGCTTGAGCCCAGGGCCAAACCACACCTCACAGCTGCTTTTGCACCAATTTCTGCCGATGTTTCCTGTTGTTCTCGGTAAACGATTGGCTGGATTTTGCTGCCAACGGCACTTGCCGTTTACTGTGATTGAAATTTGTGAGCAACTGAATCTGAGCATTGCAGTGAAAAGTCAAACGCAGCTACAGCATGATCAGGAAAAAACAGCAAACTATGAATTTAACGCGTGCTCATAGGTGAGCGGGAACCGGGGTACACAAATATTTACTTCCATTTTTTTTGTTCATAAAGTATTAGAGAAAGTGTTGACATTCTGAAGTATATCACACCACCTTCTTATTTTCCACATTTAATAAAAATTAGAAACCGTTTTGCTTTCGTTCTACAGGGAAGAGGTACGACAGTCCTCTACCAGGTGCTAAATCATGTATGTGGTCTCCCAGTGGAAGACTTGCACATTCACATCAATGCAAACACTGTATGCAAGTACAGACAAATCAGCCATTCTCCATACTTGCTTACGATGCAGAGAGAATATTTTTATTAAAATCCCCCAGTAATGGAAAACGATTACCAGCTAAGTTCTTGTGACTTTGGGCTGCGGCTGATGAGACTTTGTACCCTATCAGGCAGAGCCAACCTTTTTTATATTTAGGCAGCAGCTAAAAGCAGCTGTTGGATGTTTCTCCGGCTCCTCCTTTGACCAGACGGAGCATCGCCGAGCATCCTGCCCAGCAGATAGTCCCAATCCTTCTCAGAGAGAATCCTCGGCCTCCCCCCATGTGATGTGGATCAGAGGCTGGCAGTTGACCTGTAAGACAGGTGCTTAGATTTTTAGTTTTGTTCATTTCTTAATGTGTAAGAAAGTTGGTGTATCCTTAGAGTTTGGTGCTGTTTGAGGTTTTTATTCCATCTTTGCGTATTTTCAGCCAACTCAACAATGTTGCCTCCATTAAAGTCGGCTCCCTTACGCAACATTGTTGACTCATTTAGTTGTTTGTTGGTAAAGTAAAAGCAAGATTGTGGCCAGCACCAACACCTGCTCGCGTTGTTTTACTGTATAGGCTTTAGTATCATCTCAGCGCTTCAGCTGGTTCAGATGAGCTGATAGAGTTCGGAGACTTGAGTGTGAATGATTCTGTGAACGACGAGCTTTTAGATCTACATTATCAGAGTTGTGCTGTCCGTTAAAAAGTCGGTGAAGTCTGAGGTCAAGCCGGCTTCCAAAGGACGCGCTTGCATCACTTATCTCCTCTCCTGGTCGGTTGACATCTCAGAAACTTTCTTTTTGGTGCTGCTTCTGTTTTTCAGCCTGCTGCAGCTACATGTTTTATAAGCGGGGATGGGGAGAATCGTAGTCTGTCAGAAGCTGGAAGGCTGACCAGCTGACGGTAAATGCTCACACAGAGTAAATGAATCCAGTTTTTAGAAATATTTGACTTTGAAATTCATTTCTGGTTCAAGTAAAATGGTTAAAAAGTCACTTTTTAAGATCTTCAATTGTTTCTTGCCCTTGTAAAATTAAAGGGATACTTTATAACTATTGGACACTAGGGGTCCTAAAGCTGTAATTAAAATTAAACATTTCACCCCATTATCAGCCTAATGTGAGAATTAATGGATGATTTCTGGCTTTATTGCAGTGTTAGACACATGTCGGCGCTTTGAGGTTGCTGCCCTCTTCAGAATCCAGACATTGTAGCGGATCCGTCTCTCATGGATCATGTGACCTGCAGCACTTTGCTCCTCAGCTATAAAACTTAGTGGGTTGTTTTTCATGCTACTTTTTCTTTGAAAATTGGTCAAAACTGAACAAAGTAAGAAGGTTAAAAAGATGTGTGAGGCGCCCAGAAAGGGAGAGACTGTTTCATTTTGCAACCATGTCATGTGGCCTTTAGGAATTTACAGGTTTTGCCCCCTGGTGGCCAAACGTTACACAGCATCCCTCTGATCTAAAGTCTGTTACATGCTATGAAGTGGCTGCTGCATCAATTACAGCTCCCCTCCCTCAGTGTAATCGTGATGTATTCCGTTTTTGCTACGACGTTTCTGTTTTTCTTGACATTTCGCTACGAGCCTAGCATTTAAAAACAAAAGAAGCTATCCAACGAGTGCAGGTTCTGTAGCTAAACCACATCTAGCTTCGCTGAGCAGGCAGACTTTTTCAGCAGAAGCTGGTGGTTGGGTATTTTAGTGTTTTTTAGCGTTTAGTACTTGTGGCCACGTGTATGTTTTTATGGACATGTGTATGGAATCCGCAGCTATGCCTCTTTCCTGGCAGAAACTGTAACTTTGGCTGTGACTTGCAGAGCGCTTTTGAATAAACTGGCTGAGTGAAATCATAAAAGGGTGCAGAAGAAGGATGGGGGGGATGGGTTAACTGTTGGTTTGTTGACCCCATGCTTTAGCAACACAACCTGGCCCCCTTCCTTCCATAGTTTCTCCCGCATCCCCATTGCTTTACTTAAAACGCGCCAGCTCGTCGGCCCACTCACGCGAGCTGGAAATGACCGTGCTCCGCTTCGGAGCGGGCTCGTAAATTAAAAACCTCTGATTCTTGGACTGTGAGGACGTGAAGCTTTTTCACGGGACAGGCGTCGGAGAAGCGTAGAGAAGGGATTCAGTGCCGCGTGTCCCTCTTTGCTTACTTTACTTGACGGCAGAGCTGCGACGATCTGCGGGGAGACCGCCGAATCGCACCGCCCACAACGTGTTTTTGTCATGCAACGGTGTGCACTCGAGGCAGACGCATGCTGTGACCTTAGACTGTGTAGCAGTATTGTTGTCGCCATCTTTGTTACATTATGGAACTTTTTCTCGTTTTGACGAAATAAAGACGTTTATGCTTTTTTTTTTTTTTTTTTTTTTGCAAAACAGATCGGAAGCTACAACTGAAGACTTGATCGTTGTGTGTAGATTAGACCGGAGCCGAGGCCGATCTTGTTATAATCATTGAGGGTCAGTGTGTGGTGTGTGCTATGCAGCCTTGAAACCACCACCCTCACTGTTCTTTGTGTTTTTCTTTTTTTTAAATCACTGCCAAGCTGTTTGCAGCCATCTTAATGCAGGGCTGCTCAGTCCGCAGTGCTCCTCTGTTATATATGTTGAGATTAATCTGCAGCACACTAAAAAAGTGTTTGATGCTCAAACGGGCCCTAATAGGGATGGAATGACAGCTCGTGTAGAGAGGGCTGACCTGGACGAGCAGACCAGCGTCCGGACCCCTCTGGTGCTCAAGCTGTGCATTGGTGCTCTTTTATGAGGTCCCAGTACCTGACAACGTACATTCACGAGTGAAATGCAAATAGGGAATGATTTGATCCGACTAGCTTTTCCCTGGACCTGCTCTTCAGTCAGATTTGGTTGAAGTGGTGGCTTGAAATGATAAAAACCCTTCAGTCTTTGATGATGAGGGAGAAGTATTTTTGATTACGGTGGAAAAGTTGCCAGAAAGGATCAGCCAAATGTGAGGGTTAGTGTTGGAAGGGCAGGTCAGAGAGAGAGGACGAGAAGGGCGCAGGCTTAGAAGACTTGGATCAGATGTTCAGTTGTTGATTGAGAGTATAAACAGAAAATACTATTTTCCAGTAGATCTAGGATCTTCCTTAATTGTTTACTCTTCACTTTAAAAACTTTCACACTGTCTTGTTTCCTGTCTCCGTTTTCCAACTATGCTATTCACCTTTCGTTATTACAGAGTATTAAACAAATGCAAGAACTGAAATCAGAGAGGAATCTTTCACTTTCATGTTCAATTTGTCTCTTTCTCTCGTGTCTGTCCTTCGTCCTGTTTGTACTCTACTCCATCGTACACGTGGAGCTGATTGACTTTTGTGTGCTTTGGGGATTGAAAGAAAAAAATATGATTTTCTTTTCAGTCATTAATTCAGAATCTTGTTTCTGTTTGTTGTATCATGTCTGAGTAAAAGTTTTAATACTGCATCCGGAGTGTTTTTCATTTATTCTAAAAAAAGAAGCACCTCATGTTTTATTATTAAACTCGGAACAGAAATATCTCCTGTAACGTCACATAAATCCTAACCGGAGTGGATCCACCTAACCACGGATAGGATGGAGCGTCACAGTTTAGCTCCTGGTGTTTCCTGAGGGAATGATCGGCTCCTCAGTCCAGCAGGACCCCAGGGCCCCGGCTGACCACTGACACTGTATTTCCATCATTCAGCCTCTAGAGGGAGCACGGACCCTTAGTCCTGTTAAAAGCTTTGCCAGCCATGGTCCTTTGCTCCACCTCCTCCCTGCTTACAGCGGATGGGTGGTGAAGTTTCCCAGTCCCTCACCTGTTTACCAAACCTCCACCAATAAGATCTGAGAGCATTCTTTCTTGACACATTAGTGGTTTTGTTGCCTCTTCAGCATATTTTAAGTTCTGTGATGCCGAGATGAGGATGTAATATTTTATCCACTGACTTTAGAGATGCTCTTTCACCCTTTCTGCGTGTCTCCTCCCACCTCTTTGTCTCCTCCCCCAAAACTGACTTTGAATCCCGAGAAGTTCACCCACCTCAAGACTTACCTGCTTACACCTCATGTTTCCTCTGTTTGCTTCTTATACATTATCGTCACAGACCTCCTTTTTTTTGTGCATGAGAAGCTTAGCAGATCTTCTTGCTCTCATGGAGTCATGATCATGATAGATAACTAATCTAAATGTGCCAGAAGGAATCTGAGCATATCACTGATGTTGGTGCAAATGTGGAAGTTGCTCCTGCAGTACCAGCTGCGGCCAGCAGAGGGAGCAGACACAATGAGCTCTCTGTTAAAGCCAAATTAAGCCAAGTCAGCAGCTCCATTTTTAGAGATGAACCTGTAAATCTCTCAATTTAGTAAGCTGCTCATGTTTTATAAGATAAAAAATCATTTATTTTTGTTTGGATGAATAAAGTGTAAGATTTCACAACAAGATTTTTATCGAGTGAAAGAAACTATCCTCTTGGAAGTTCTTGTTTCTTTTTTATTATGATTATATTCTACAGCATCTCTAGTGTTTCTTAGTCAAACATATCTACTGTAGTTGTCCATTTTCTCAGTGGTCTGAGTGCCTATAACCGTGTTTTGTCTGGCCTCTTAACCTTTCACATGACCTTTGGCATCTTCCAAGTTTGCCCTCTACTCCATCTCTGCCTCTTTCTATCCTTTATTTCTCCTTTTCACGTCTTTTTCTTGCTTTCTTTTTCTTAAATTCATCGTCATTTTCCATCTTCCTTTCTAACATTTAAAACCTTGCATTTTGTCAAATTTTCAATTCATTTTGTTTGCCACCTTTCCCGCTCTCCCCTCGCTCTCCCCAGTCTCCTTCTGGATATAATTCTTCCTCCCTGTATTCCCTCCCCTCCACCGTGGTATGTGGAGCTGAGCCCTGCAGAAAGACACCTTTATACAAGGGGTAAAATTCCTCTTAATTTCTGTTTCAGAAATGTCACTTTTCACCAGGTGAATGTTATTGCTGTGCACTGGGCAAACGAGCCGTGTTTGAAGTCACTCGCCAGCAGTGGTTTGGGGGATCCTGTGTGGTAGAGGTACCCCACACATTGCACTGGAACGTCCACACACACCTGCATAAGACAGAGTCTAATTGATGTGTATTTTTCAGACAGGCTAAGATATCAGGTGTGTTTTCTGATCACTGTTATTTTCTGTGCTGTTTACCCACGCTGTAAAACAAGTACTGTAATCCTCTTCAGAACATACGAGGTCAAGATTTTTACACATTTGCTGCTTTATTTGTTTTTTTTTCTGCACATTTTTATGCCACATCTCCAACACAGCCAAAATAAGCCAGAGTATGAATCATTATGGTTTTCTAAAAGTGGTAGTTTTATTCAAAATTCCCCCTAAAAATAAAAAAGTGAGACAAAACTGCAAGAAGTTGTAGAAAATCTATGTGGGAAGAGCTTAAGAGGTTAAAATGTGCTCTGTTTACAGGCCTATAATGTTTATTGGCATTAAATGAAGGAGAGAATTTTAAAAAATTTTTGTAAAACCATTTTATCTCTCTTGGGTAACGCCAGATAATCTATGTTTTTTATGCTCATACCTTTATCGGTTTAGGGGTTTGTTTGTTTTTCAGCTTGTCACGTCTCAATGGTTCAGATTATCCGGATGAGAAGAAACCTTGAAATGACTGGTGACAGCATTTAGGAAAGCCAAATTACTGGTCAGCCACTGTCCCCGTGTTCTTTCGGCTGTAATCATACGCTAGCTTTCTGGGTATACACACACCAGATCTGAGCCAGGCTCCATTTAAATGATTGAGAACTCCTTCTGAGCAGAGCTAAATGCGGGTGAAACACAAAATGTATAATTCTGCCGATCAGAGGCAGACTGTGTTTAGAACTGGGGATGCTGAGTCAGAAGGGAAACCTAAAAGAGTTTACGTGAGACTTGGAAAGATTTGCACATAGAAGACGTGATGAACTTCAGAAAATGCAAAGTCTATCATGATCTAAAGTCGCAAGTAGTCATACAGTTTTTTTTGTCAGTATATCTGACTTTAGATTTATCAGTTCAGGTGTTCGGGATTACTACATGTGTGGAAATATACATGTATGAACATTTAACTTATCTTAAAGATACTCGAAGCATAATGTAAAATACTGTATTTTTCATTGTAAAGTGAAAAAAATAAAAAGGAAAAAAATATATTTAGATAAAATATCTAGAAAACTATACAATGAAATATAAAACATTAGGAAATACATTTAGACATTAATGTATTTTATAGATTCAGATGCAATTTATAAAATATGAATATAAAATTTTCAGATGTGAAAAGATAAAGTAGAATTAAAAAAATTGATAATGAAAAATAAAAATAAAAAGGAGAACTTTTTATAAATGAAGCTAAATATGGTTGAAATTTAAATTATTTTTCTCCAGAAAAGTTGTTCATAATGTTACATCATGATAATGTATTTCTGCTTATTATAAAGGGGGGTTGTGGAGTTTATTTGTAGGTTATTATGGTTATTTTACCGTTCCAGTACATTGGAGGTCAGATTGCACCGAATGCCCTGGACTAAAATGTAAATTGAGACCCCTGGGTGAGGGGCTAAAAAAGTTTGAGAACCACAGCTTCATAATACACTTTTTCTAAGATGACATTGCCCTGCCTTTGCTTCTCTCCTGAAACATTTCCCTGAATCTGACATCTTCATATTCATCCACAAACAGTTCCTCAACTTTAACACCAAGCTAAACGGACTGCTGAGGAGAAACTGTGGGGACACTCCTCATCCTGCTCACCAGAATCACCAGTCAGTAACAGAGACAATATCATCTCATGTCTACAACTTGGTTAAAATGTCAAACTGAGCATATTTCTAATTCCTGTTCACTTATCAAAGTTTTTATAACTAATGCATCTCATACTTGTCTAAAACATCTCACACAATGTGCAGCGGCCTTTTCACTGTGGATGCGCCATGTTTGGATCCTTATGAATGGTTCAAACGTTGCTTCATTAAGGGCCCACAGTGGTTCACTCTATGGGACTTGAATCCAGGTTTCCAGACCCAAGTCAACCTATGTAACCTAGGTTACCAGGTTCATAAACAGTGTAACTGTAGGGATGCTCATTTAGCAGCAGCACAGCATCAAAACAAAGCTTTCCCCGCTGGCTGGACGAACAGCCAGCCGTCTGGACAACGATCTGAACTGTTTGCACAACCTGCACTGGACTGGTGGTAAGTTACACTCCTTCCTTCTCACTTTATCTCTTCCTCCTGTGTATCTAAATGTGAATCGTGAACTTTTTTTCCCCAAAATACTCTTTTCTTTCATATTTGATCTCTTTTGATGTAATTACCAACCTGTGCACTGCAGTAAAGCCAATAAGAAACATTTCATTTCTGTGTACATGTGTTTTCAGGTGGTAACAATAAGGTGAACCTTGAATAAATGGAGCCAAATTTCCAAAATATCCTCTGGTAAAACATCTATAAGATTCAGATTCATTGACCTTTATTTGTCCCACAGTGGGGGAATTTGCAATAATTAGAATTAAATATGTGGATGAGCAGTTATTGCATGTAATAACTAAATAATTAATAACTTTTCTTGCCCCTGAACCATAATCAGTGAGGCTGCTTGGTAATGAGGCTGGGTCGTGTGTGTGGGAGGGTTAATGAGCTCGTGGAGTGTGCCAGCGAGGGGAAATCTGCATACAGACGGGAAGACAGAAAAAGGAAGAGGGAGGGTTTTATTTTCATTGTGCAACCTCACAGTTATTCATGCTTGTGAGTGTGTTGTTGGTAGAGTCAGGGCCCGGATGGGGCGGAGCTGGAGGCTCACATGAAAAGCTCTTTGATGCTTTTCTAAGGACTGACAGACTGGAATAAGCTGATGACCATAACAGTTCAGATTGTTTTCATTGCTGGTTTTCCCTGACCTCATTAGGTGGCTGCAGTGCCTGTGTACAAATACCGCATGTCTGCATGTTCGGCCGCTTGTTTTGGAAATTAGTCATTTGTTTTTCTCTGTTTGATCTCTGCTGCTTCCGACCAAACGGGTTCCTGATTGGCTTCTCCTCCTGCTCTTCACTCTTTCATCCAAGTGAGATTCAGAGGTGCTCATCACTGCAGCTCCACCTGGAGCAGTTTGGGGGTTAAAAAAAATAATCAGAGACCTTATTTTAAAGTTAATATGCACTTTTTCCACTCAAATTTGTTCTGAACCTGAGTTTCAGAATCAGCGTTTTACAGTAGAGAGAACTTTACAGAACAAGTTTTCACGGCATCAGGTGCAACGCAGCCGAAAGTGCAACAGATTGAAAGAAAGGAACTCAGAAACAATCATAGATATACATAATGTAATTGGGAAAACGAGTTTGGGAATTAACCTACCAACTATCCAGCCATGTGGTGACTTCTGTAAACTGTAGTTTCTTTCATTCAAACTGCCTCATTTAAGCTTTCAGTTCATTTGAAGTACTTAAGTCTAAACAAGCCATTTTTCCACTAGTACCACTCAGCTCAACTTAACTTGGTTTAGACCAGTTTCCATTAAACCTAAATGCTCCCTCAGTGAAGATGGGTTCATCATTTAAGGCCTGAAGGTCCTGTGTTGTCATTTCTATGGGACACAAACATGATGCAACAGCAGAGAAGGTCTATAGCTTTTTGTCAGACTGGAGGTAAAAGAAGAGAGAAAGGAAACGGTCTGGAAAAGTCCAGGAGAGTTTGCCTCGGTTCTTGAGAGTTTAATGTTGTTCAGAGCCCCGCGCTTGTTTAGCAGAGCTGCTTCAGCGAAAACTAGTGAAGGAATTTGTTTGCTTAAAGTCCGATCAGTGACAGGAAAAGTACAGCAGGTTTGTTTCTGCTGCTAACTCTCTTCCCTTTCCTCCATCTTGCCTCTTGTTCTGCTTCCTCCATCCTGTGGAGCCTCTCCTCCTTCCTCACTGCACTCTTCCTCCCCTCCGTCACATCTTTCTCACATCCCGGGTTTCTCTCCTCTCCACTACTGTACCAGAGAGAGGGCCCTGGTCTCTGCAGCTTCCTGTCTCACAAAAGACCCCTCTGTTTCCCCCCTCTGTGTTTCCTTTGCTGCCACCCCACCCCCTTCCTCAACACCCCTGTGGTACATTCCCTCCCTCTCCCCTGATGCATTCCTTATTGACCTCGGCCGGCTGAGGAGTCCCTCTGTCAGCGGCCGCTGTGAGAGAACTGAGCTCCCTCTGAACTGTGGAAGCACTTGTTGGCTTTTCTTTTCATTTCATTCACTTTACGAATTAAGAAGTGAAAGGGCAGCAGGACAGAGGGACAACTTCCGGACAACATGCTGATGATTCAACAAGTTTATGGTCAAACATTTTTTTTATTTTACATTGTAGTTTCCCACTTACAGTATCAGGTAATACTGGATAACCGAAGCTATATTTGTTAACTTACATCAGCAGAAATCAGTAATCAGATTTATAGAATAATGTAAATGAGTTAATAATCAAATACAATTAATTTGCTGCTAACAAAACTTCCAATTATGGTCACAGTTTCATCACATCATCTGTGAACTTATACATCTGTGAAGGAATAGATGAGAAATTTCTTTTTTTAATTTGGAGCCCACAGAGTTGATTTTATTTAACTTTGTTTATCATGAAGAAATGAAAGAATATGCAGGTTATATTGTTGATACAATCACCTCAGACTTGATCTTATAACACATGATACAACTGAAAGAAAAAAGATCTAAAGCAAAAGCCAAATGTGTTAAAGTGGAGATGTTAAATCTGAACAGAGTGATTCCACTTAAATAAATAAATAAATAAACAGACATTCAGTTTAATGTCTGGGTAATAATATAAAAATAACTGATAAGTATTAATAACTGATATTAGCATAGAAATCTTAGGTCTGTTTTGATAGAATTAGGACAAGATGAAAGTATTTACACCAAATAATGTGTTTTGTGATGTACTACGTTAAATATATTTATATTAACTTTGATGCCAACAGCAAGATGTGTTGCATCTCTTCTTCCAACAGTGGAGATGAAATTAGTCAGAATAAAGGAGGTGTACTGCTTTAGTTCTGACACCATTTGATGCTTTCTGTGAGCCATGACAACTTCAGAAATTTCAGTTTGATGTCTGAGTTCCTTTTTAAAGAAACTAAACTTTCTGAATATGGATTATCTTGCTGAAATAAGAAAGTACCTCCCTGAATTTATATTTCTGATGTGATGTTGCTCCGACATCTCTATATACATGTAGTTTAGCACAGATGGAGCCTGAGTAGAAATCCATGGCAGATGAACTGAGGTCTAATGTCAGAGCTGGTTTACAGGTTTTGGGTACCAAACAGTTTAAATGTGAAACTGGGCTTCGTGGTGGTTGCACTGCAGCCTCACAGCAGGCAGGTTGCTGGTTCAACCCCTGGCTGGGAGGGGTTAACCGCGGCTTTTCTGTGTGGAGTTTGTTGTTCTCTGTGTGTGTCTGTGTGCTCTGGTGTCCTCCCACCATTTAAGGACATGCATGTCACAATTTGTCACAATGATGAGATATATAATTATGTATACAAAGAACCTTCAATTTTTGCTTTTGTAGATTAAAATAGAAAGTCAGCTCTCCCATGCACTAAATATCTTTGTTATCTTTGGAGGTTCTTGGTTTGGCCAGCGCCTCCTTACAGCTTTCTATTATGCCACCAAAAATGTTTATATCGTATATCTCTCACATTTAGAGGATCTCCAGTTTTCCCAAACAAAAGACAAACATGTAAATTCACCATAACGGTGAAGAACTTTCCTGACTGATCTCACGCTGCTTCAGAACAGTCAAACAACGGGACATCTCCAAAAAACTCCAACTGTCTCATGTTGATCATTAACCATTTAGCAAAAAGGTCAGCTAAATCGTGAATTTAGGCTGTCCTGTTTTGTTTTTGTTATTTTCTTTTATCTTTTTTTGCTCAGTGTTAAATGAGCCACTGTTTCAACTTATTTCTTAGTTCGAATATTGTACTTTTATCTGTTGGCTTGTATGAACTCTGACTGGATCACCATATATCAGTTTGAACTGATTTGTCTCTAAAATGCTCTGAGACGACTTTGTTGTGACTTGGCGCTGTACAAATAAACCTGAATGTAATTAGTATTGGACAGAAATTAATCTGAGTTCCAAAAGTCTAAAATTATCTTTCATTTGAGTATTTCCTAATAAATATTTCTGATCATACTGTAGGAGAAAATGCAAGAGAAAGACAGGCAAGGGGTTAGCATCCCATAAAAAGATGGAGAGATCAGCAGTAGGGTGGCAGATCCATAAAAGCAGTAGTAAAAGAGACAGATTAACATGTCTGTGAAGATTCATACAAAAGAGAGAGGAACAGCAGGATATAGTGGGACAGCAGAGGCAGATCTCATTTTTACAGCGGAGACAAAGAAAGAGCGAGCTGACCACGTTTATAAACTGGATGACCAGTTTCATGGCCTGAGTCCAAACGCTGTGAAAGAGCATTTGAATTTGCAGACAGAAACATGATTCATGTCCTCACACCTACCTGGAAAGCTCTGCAGGTCGATGTCCATCAGATCAAATCACCTGATTGAGCAGGTAAATAATAAAGTAGGATTGTGTCACAAAAACAGTTCTGCTATTCCAGAATGAGTTTGGAGAGGATTCATTTACCCCAGAAGCGGGGCAAATCGATCCACATGAACACTTCTTTTAGATCGAGTGGTCATAATTGGCCACGGATGTGTTCTTATAATTCCCAATGACAGGCCACATCCTGAAGTAATGGCAGATATTTTTGGTTTAAAATCTGTTATGTAAAACATTTCTGAGTTTACCTCACTCTCCCCGAGTAGTTTATTAAATCTAAACTGAATGTAGAGGAGGATATTTTATGTAAAATGAGAAGTGGTTGTTGTCAATTGCTTTTTTATTGTCTGTCAGGTAGTAACTTTGACTTCTTTTCCATGATTGCATCTGATTATTCTGCATCTGACAGGTGCTTTGTTGACATCTGATCTTCTCAACCTGAAGTTGCCTCTAGCATTAACAACTTTCCCCCTTCTGATCCGAATCCTCCACAGATCTTCATCAGGAACAGGAAGGTGTTACTCCGGCAAACCGACCCGCCGTGAGTCAGGGTTACAGCCGGGCTTCGCTTCCCTCTGTCCCTTCATCATTCAACCACCCGAATGCTTGTGATGCTTCACATTCTTGGTGCTTCTCCTCTTTCATCCTTTACTATGAAGAAAACCACAACGTAAGCTTGTTCCTCAGTCCTAATCATCTTCTAAAAATGCTCCCCTGTCCAAGTCTTTCTGTACTCAGCCAAGTTATTTAACAGGAGACTGCAGTGTGTTGCAGAGGATGTATCAGACCTCACTGTTGTTTCTGGTCAAGTCCCTCCAGATTCACTTGCGTTAGTGTTTCTTTGATATTTACAAAAGATGGGATGTAGAATTTAAACTTGAATGTTGGGAGTTTCCAGGGTTTGGACACTGTCTGCTTTTATATTTTCTGTTTCCTGATCTGAGTTTTACTGGGTTTTCTTTTCATCTTTGATTTAGCAAAGATGAGCAGTTCAAATGATCAGAACTGAACTAAAGTTCACGATTAAATTGCACATATAATGTTAAAGAGGGTTACCAGCAAACTGGTTCCAGCACTCGTTCAGATCCAGAGCCTGACTTCTGTTTAGACAAAAGCTCTGGTTCCAGCACCAGTAAAGCTGCTGGTGCTATGCTGGAAACCCCTCTGTGCTGGTTCAGAGTAAAGACCTCCTCATGTCAGAAGCTGGGTTGGAGCGATGGAGACCAGTTAGATGAAATTTGCTTGTGAAGTAACAGTTAATCTGTTTAATTAATGAGAACCGGCATGAAGGGTGTGAGGAAAAACAGGAGATTGGCGTCTTTAACATTTACCTGCTGCTTTATTTTTTTTATTTCACTAGTTTGTTGTCCAATGACCTGCTTTCACAATCACCGTCACCTTGGTAACCTGTTAAAGAGAGTGATCTAATTGTCATCGGCTTTGTGAAAGAGTCTGTTTTAATTCAGTTCAAATCAGTTTTATTAATGAAGGGATTGTCATTCAGAAGCAGTACAAATTACTTTACATCATTTATGTATTTTTTATTTTAAGTAGCTCAAACCATAATCAGTTTATCACATGAGAAGAGGAACTTCAAGCTATAGAATTAATAAAACAATTTCTAAAATCAGGTCTCCAGATTGTTATTCCTGGAAGTTTTTCCACCACCAACCCTCCACATTTCTTAGCCGCACTTCTCAAAAACACACATAGACATCATATTCTGTATGTGAGAAGCAGTCATTTGGGTTGCAACTGTGGGGACGGACATGCAGCCGACACGGTTGTTTAGGTTGGACGACTCGCTGGAAGCAAAGAAAAAGACAAAAGACAGACGTTTGGTGTTAGTGTTAATGCCACATAGCAGCAACATCCACAGCTTGTCTGCTTGCTTTGGTTTCTCCTGAGAGGGAAATTCCTCTCTCTCTGTGTCAAGGCTGTAAAAAAACCAAAGAATTATTTTTAAGAAAAACAATATTTCATGTTTTAATAAGCAGAAACTTTCCTGAATATCTGCTAATTGCTGGGATAGGCTCCATCCTCCCTCCCCTGTACTGAAGAGAAAATGAAGGAAAGATTAAATAGAAGTCAGTGTGCTTTTATTCCACAGGAAATTCACCTTTTGAACTGAGGAGCTCTGAGTTTGAGTGAACAGCTTCTGTCTCCTGACTGTCAGCTGGTCAGCTGACTTCACTGGAAAAACAAACATATTTGGACAAATATGTGGTTGTGTCAAAGTCCCCGTGGTTCCACCCGGTGTTTTAGTCTGCAGGTCAGTTAGAGATCCGTACGTCCATCCATCCATCCATCCATCCGTCCATCCATCCATCCATCCATCCATCCATCTATCCGTCCATCCATCCATCTATCCATCCATCCGTCCGTCCATCCATCCATCCATCCATCCATCCATCCATCCATCCATCCATCCATCCATCCATCCGTCCATCCGTCCATCCATCCATCCGTCCGCCCATCCATCCATCCATCCATCCGTCCATCCATCCATCCATCCATCCCTCCATCCATCCATCCATCCATCTATCCGTCCATCCATCCATCCATCCATCCATCCATCCATCCATCCATCCATCCGTCC
>JAVQJG010283548.1:0-36936 GCA_036024015.1 Craterocephalus amniculus | reverse complement strand
CACACACACACACACACACACACACACACACACACACACACACACACACACACACACACACACACACACACACACACACACACACACAAAGAAAGAGACCAGTACAATTAAACAGAAGTCATAACAAAACACTTCCTTAAAAAACCAACTGCTGTGCTGGTAGGCCAACAAAGGGCCCATTTTCTGACCACAGGTGGGCACTGTGGTTCAACTGTGTGAAGAAAGAGTGGCACATGCTTTTAGTGGTTTGAATGGTTTTTTTAGCGATGGTTTACTTTCAAAATATAAATTTCTTTCTCCTTCGGATCACACATCTAACTCCCAATGTGTGCCGCTCGCAGGAAGAGCAGAGTCAAAGGTCACCAGGTCATAAAAGCTTTGACCTCTCTGTGATCCTGAGCCTTCATGAAAAAATAACATCAGCCACCTCTGTCACACAGTTACAAAACTGACATGAACCTACTTGGGGTATCTCCTCTGTTGGACCACGGGGAGGATCTCCATGCCGGTCTTTGGCAGGAGAAATAACAGCTGTGTGAAGCGCTCTGAGGAGAGAGGAAAGGCTCTGTAATTACACCGGCTTTTTATCTGTATCCCAATTCATTTGCCTGTATTTCTTCACAGCAAGTCAGATTAAGGAGCCAAAACAAATAAACCAACTTCCGTTCTTGTGTTCAGAAAGGATGTGAGCACGGAAATATACAGTAGCAAGTGCAGATAAATGCACAGGCTCCCAAAGGCAACAGCTTCCTCTAAATCAGTTTCTATGAAACACATCAGTGTTTACAATTATGTTTTAAGTTTGGTACGTCTTTAATAATCAGGCTTTAAATGTAAAAAAAAAGGGTCCAATATACAGTAAAGCTTGGAAGTTTAAAAGACAGTCTAGATTAGGGATGTCAAACATAAGGCCCGGGGGCCAAAACCAGCCCGCCAAAGGGTCCAATCTGGCCCACAGGATGAATTTTCTCAAAGTTACTCCAATCAAAATGTGAAATACTGAATTTTTTTTGTTCCAGATACCTGTAATTAAACAATTTGTAATTGTTTTAGATGCATTGTGATCTGTTAGTTGTAATAGTTGTGTGAATAACCAAATATATAAAATGAAGTAAGTATGTAAATCATTAAATATAAGAGAAACATTTTATACAGAGTAATATGAATAGCTTTTATCTCAAGTAAATTGTACAAATAAATAAATGTCAAAATTAAAAATGAGAGCATTAAATGTATTGCTCTGTATTGCTAAGATATTTGTTTAAAGATTAACAAATGCTGTTCTTTTACTCAATCTATAAAAAATAAACAAAAAAAATATTTATATGAATTAAAATGCAAAACTGGGGCAAAATATTATGGAAATTGTATTTTTCTTTAAAGAAAATTCAGATTGATCATAGCGTTTTCTAAACGTTTAGACCATGAAACAAGGTGATTTGTACTTCTTTACACTAAAACAAGGGAAAAATGGGAAGTTTTCGTTATTTTTAGATTATTAAGTTGTCATTCAATTTAATGGTCCAGCCCACTACAGATGAAATTGCGCTGTATGTGGCCCATGAACGAAAGTTTGCCACCGGTGATCTAAATGCTCAGTAAGGTTACTCAACAGGCTGTGTGTTTACATGTGAGCATGCTAGTGGCTAAACACATTTCCCAGCAGGACAATAAACACTGGGAACAATGCTGTCCTCAAGGTACAGAGAAGTCTTACATACACACATATATGCACATGCATACAGAAGGAAGCATACACAGAGAGACACAGATAAACACACAAACACATAGAAATGCAGCATTTCATAAATGCATCCTCCCCAGAGAGAAAAGAGAAGCTCCATCCTGTTGACTCAAGACAGTATGCATCTTTTTATCTGTGGGTTTGAGCATGTGCTTGTGTGTGAACCCACCAGTCCAGTCTCCCACGACCCGTAAATGGATGCCAAAAGTCTCCTTGTTCACTGTGGGACACTGTAAAGAGTTATATAGTTAGCTGCAACACACACACACAGGTAAAAGAGTGCATTTATAAAAAACGTAAATGTGCAGCTAACACATGAGAATCATCTGGGCACGAAAACAATGCACAGCTACAGCACTTTTCATTAAATTTAACAATGTATGTGCAAAAACACACACACACACAGCTTTCCTGTTGGCAGACAGCATTACTGGCCTCAGGGGGCTGTCTGCTCTCTGTCAGTGTGATTCTCTGCCCTCCCGCTCAAAGCTCCACAGCACACCAGGCAAAGGCATGCAGGCCGTAAATGTTAGTCTCTCAGAGAGATTGTGTGCGAGTGCAAGTCCTAGGAAGTGCTTGGGAACCAGAAAGTTATTTCTATGTCTTTTTCCATTTCCCTAACGCAACCTGAACGAAATCTGAAGCATCAATAAACAACGTGAAACATAATAATGCTGCACGGCCCAGCTGTCAATCAAAAGCTCAATGGGGCGGGACATCGAGTGAGTCAGAACTGCATGTTCTTTACCAGTAAAAAGAAAGATTAAGTACATGTGAAAACAAGTGCGTTTGTGTTTCTATGCAGACATGTCTGTGTGTTCGCATCGTGTCGTGATTGAGGAATGTGTTAGTGTGAGCTAGTCTTACTGTTGTCAGCGTGAAGGGATGGTTCTCAAATGACGACACACCTGGACAGTTAAGAACAATGTACTGGGAGACAAAGAAGGAGAGGAAGTGAAATAGAGACAGGATGAAGAAAGGGGTAAAAATAGGATGAAAAAAGAGACATGTAGGGAAATAGAAAGGAAAAAAGAGTCTTAAACACCATGTTTAAATAATTTTTCAATAATGAAATGAAATACATTGAGCATGCAATGATTAAAAGTTCTTTCACCTGTCCAGGTCGAGCTTTAAAGTTCTTCTTCAGCATTCGCAACTCGATGACATTAGAGGGATGCCTGATTACTGTCACTATGGTAACCGGGCTGCTGCTCCGGATGTAGCGGTATACACGCTCCACACAGTAGAGACAGAGAGGACCAGACACCCAAAGCCAAGTCTGTAAACGCACTCATAGACACAATACAACACAAGTTACAACTCAAGAAGTATTACATTTTTACAACCAAGATTATGTTCACAGCAACAAAAGTTTAAAAAAACTAACAAAATACTGTAACCTTTTTGTGATGATGTAGACAGTTGACAGTGTGTAAGCAGCACTGATGCAGAGGTACTGGCATGCTGATGTTAACCTCACCCAAAAGATGTGGCTGTCAAGGGTCACTTTTAATTTAAAAACAACTGACACCTTCAAATGCTTAAACATTTTAAATGAAGCTTCATTGGTTCAGATAATGTCTATTTTGAGCCAATTTGAGCAGTTTAGACCATATTTAAGGCCTTACTTAGTCTAACTGCATAGCGAAGATGATATCAATAAACAAGAGTTAATCTGTCTAAAATCAGAGATTGGCAGGAGCGGAGCTTCACATGCATGGATACAGACTCATTCAAAACCACAACTGCATTTCTCAACAGCCACATTTCTAAATTAGTAATAGACATAGTGCCTGCTATTTTTCTCACATGAATAAAAACACACACACACACATACAAACATGGTATGAAGTAAAAAAGCAGCTAATTCTGTCTACTCAATGTCACTACAGGGCACATGGCCTCATCACTAAAACTCCACGACTTGGTGGTTTGATGGTTCTGCTTTACTCGAGATTAAATAAAAAACATATGAAATGGAAAAAACGAGTTGCCAAAAGGGCTTATCTAATTCATCCAATATATTTGTTTTCTTATCAAATGTAGTTAAATTAGTGAATTCATAAATAATGTTACATTACAAATCAGGCATCTAAATACATCATGTGATCAGCAATCTATGTCGATCTATTTCTACATCCAGTAACCAGCGACTGCCCAGAGAAATCCTAATTGGAATACCATCAACAATATTCAAAACAATGGGAGCTGGAGGAATCTACATCAGATACCTGTTTTGTTTTGTTTTGGTAGTTACCTGAAAGGTGTAATTGCATACAGCTTCAGTTAAGTTCGAAAAACACATTGAGGTTTAAGGGAGATTTTATTGAACCAACACGTCGCTTAACAACCATATGCAAACACATAATCACACACACATGAAGAAACACACACAAACGCAGGCCTTGATGTAGCGAGCCCCTCCCTAACAGCTCCCTTTTATCCACACCTCTAATAAAGGGGACCAACTCCCTCCAGTACTTCCCAAACACTCGACACACGTGTAGAGCATTCACCGTTAAGCACACAAACATGGCAGCATGCACAGAGACAGACCTGAGGGTAGTGTGGCTGGAAGTGAGCGTCCTCTTTGCATCTGCTCTCTTTATGTTCAGCCTGGTCCAGATCATCGTCCCGCTCCTCGGAGCTGTTCTGGTTAGCTCTGAGGCAGCCAGGGGGGTGGGCCTCTATATTTGTCTGATACTTCAGAGCCCCACTAGTGAAAAAAAAAAGACAATAAATCAAAGTGACAATTTGAAGAAACTCAGTGTTTGATATTTCAGACTAAATAAGTCGCTATCGTAACACTGACAGTAATGCATTCAAAGAAATACAACAAAAAATATTTTTGGTTTTGGATATAAGGTTTAAGCAGATTTTAGCAGATTTCTGAAAGTGTTGCTACTACTTGCTGGTATTTCAGGTAAAGGTAAACAAATTTCCTGTCTTTTGGAGAAGAAGGCGGGAAACACAGGGAGATGGACTTGAAGTGATGCCTACCCGACCATGTGCACCAACAGGATGATGTAGAAGACAATAAAGAGGTTGTGTGTGTACCAAAAGATCTCATAGTTGGACATCCTGAAAAAAAGCAAACATTATTTAATTTTTATATATTGCCTTTTTTGTGTCTTTATTGAACAAACACAGAAAACAGTAAAAAAAAAAAAACATATGAAAAAGACTAACAAAGTCTTTAAATCATGAATGATACATGAAAACAAAAGCAAAGGAAAAACAAAAATGAGCTGAAAAAGAAAAAGAAGTTTGTAGTTTGTTGAGAATCACACAGATTGCCAGTTCAAAGCCTGCGTACACAGGATGCCAGAGGTCAATAAGTAAGGAGTCTTTAAACACAACAACCCACCATAAACAAGACAAACAATTAACATTATAAAAACCTATAAAGAAACCTTTTTTGTTTTCGATTTCAGCTTCTCTATACGGATGTTTGGTCAAAGGATAAACTGAGAAAAATAATTCAACTTAGATCGGCTAAGATGTGTTGTTAACCTCTTACTCTTATTTATTGGGGCTTTTTTTTTTTTAAATTAAAAAAAAAAAAAAAGCTTATGTAAAATAATTACTTACTTATTCAAGAGCCAGAAAGTATACTATCATTTAAAACTAATTAGTATATTCTTTTTTTAAAAATGCATGTTGAGGAAACTAGCACAGCAGTTCTGTAAAACTGAGTAGAAGGATAGAAATCCGAAAGCGATGAATGTGAACTTTTAACTATTAACTTCAGAAAGGCCAATCAAACCCATTTTGACCGTAAAAGATGTTGAGAATGACTAATCAGACTCTTAGGTGGTGATGCACTATTTTAGTGTGCAACTACACCTGCAAAAATAATCCTTCAAAAGTTCTCATAAAACAAACACCTAAATCATCACCACAAAACACAAGCTACAAAGTTTGCATTTGAGCGTCTACATAAGCCTGATGCATTTTAGGAACCACAGTATACTGTATTCTATAAGAACCACTTGTGTTGATCATAGCAATTAAAAAATGAAAAGCTTATGACTGCATCCTGTACCCTGGGTTGTATTCTACTAAAATAATCACCACCATAACTATCTCATGAAGATTTTAAAGTTAGCCGTGATGTAAGCAGGTCACTACGGTGACATTCACCTCGCAAGTCTAAATGCTCTAATGCAAATTTTCACTGACATCTGTTTTATTGTGGGGTCGTTCATATTACCCAAACCTCGTTATGCTGACGTGTGAACTGAAATGAAACCCATGTGCAGAGGATAACAGGACGCCACCCAATGCATAGCGCTTTGGTGTATTTATCAATTTGTAAGTTTCGTCACATTAGGACAAAAAAATCAGATTTGGGTTGCATTTTACTGCAATGTGAACGTCACCCTTGACATTTCACATCTGTGTTCCTCCAGAGTGCAGCAGTCATCATCCCACCACTTAAACCACTTAACTAAATTGTTGTCCAAAGCCTTAAATGGTCTGGAAAAGCCTCTTATCCTCTGTTCAATTACTGAAGGAAGCCCGGGGAGAACTTGCACACATCCATATTCAGGTCTCACATATATGCACTCTGGGTCGCTACCTATAATCTGAGTACTGGCAGAACTCTGATGTCTATGTTAGCATGTTTGCTTATCGTCTCCATCGTCCATTATGAGTCGTTAACTCAGGCAGAAAGACAACAGCAAGCAGACATAACAAAGAGTCAGAAAGTAGAATGAGAAAAGTTCAATTAGAGACAGAAATCACAGCATCAAGAGAACTTAAAGCCAGCTCTCATTCATCCTCGTGAAAGTTGTTCACTAGATAAGTCTATGCACAAGAATGATTTTATCTCACATGTCCAGGCTGAAGAACAAGAACGATGACATTTTATGCTTTTTGATTTATTACAAAAATATAACAACCTTATCTCCCCGTCCTGCCTCTCATTTCTTGTGGGAAAATAAGCCAAATTGAACTGTGTTGATTCAAACTAACGCTGATCATCTCAGTAACTGAAGTTTAACCTACCGTACACAGTAGGAGGAGGACATGAACATCAAGAGGAGGATAAGAACCAACAGGACACCAGTCACTCCTGGCACTGAAGAAAATTATGTAGAGACCAAGCAGTAGGTGAGTTAAAAGTCAAGGAACAATAAGAGAGATAAAAATGGAGACATCTGCAGTCTACTTCATGCACCAAAGTTCGGAAGAAATTAATCCTTCTTACTTGTGGTCAAAATAATCACTTTGGGGTCCTGGGAAAGAAAAAGAAAAAAGTCAGCATTAATTCTTGTGAAGACCAACCTGAGGAAACCAACATAAAATACAGGTTTTATTCCAACATGGATTTTGTGCTTTAGGTTAAATAAAATTTGCTTTCCCTTGATTTTCTAAGCCACATTGTTGGATTTAATCGTTTCTACGATGTATCGCAATGTGCACATAGACGATACAGTAACAAAAATTAAGTAATGCCAGTCTGCTCTAACAGAGTCTCAGGCTAAATTCGTTTTTTTTTTGTTTGTTTTTTTTTTTTTTATTTACTCGGGAAAACTGTCAAACTGAGAAGACACGCATAAAATACATCAGTATCTCACTGGAAATATGTTCATTATCTCAGTGAAATCACATAACATTACACGCCAAATGCATAAAAACCAATAAGTTAGCTTAATGCCAACGTCTATGGGAAATATCATTGGCAAGCTATCGTTAGCATGTGCGAACGAACTTAATGAATTTGAACATCTTTATCCAACCAAACATATTTACTTCGGCAATATTCTCTGTTTTCAGTTACAAACTGACTAGAATACTTACAGACAAATGTTTTCTGGCCATTAAAAAGACAAAAAAATCTTCTGAACTGAAAGCTTGAAGAAACCGCTCTGCTTTCCTGCAAGAAATCTCACCACTAGAGGCCTAAAAACCGGAGCGTTTTTCAACGCTTTTTGAGACAATATATCTTTTTAAATGAAAAAGATCACTGCACCACACCTAAAACCTTAACAGATTAAACAATGTTGCTAATAATAATAGTTTACATTCATTCTTGGAAAAAGTGAAAATAAATCATTTATTATTTGCAGATGATTAATTTGTTTTCCAAATTTTTTGTTTATACCAATTAGGTGATAAGTGGAATAAGAAATAAAATTGGGGTTGAAGCACCTAGTGATGCATAGCGGAAGTTAATTGAACTGCATGGAGTGATTTTCATAATATTTATGTGACCTCTTCAAACTAATTTAACATTTTTAAATTTTAAAGGTTGTATTGTGTACATTTAATGCTAAATGTATTTCATATTATTAACACTAACTGCACCACATCCCGTCCACCTTTACAGTTTGAAAACAAGGGCACAGTTTTACATCTCTATGCAGCAACTGGCCAGATGTATAGAGGCAAGGTAGAAGATTGATGAGTCTGTTTTGCCCTTTTCTGACAGCACCCACCACAGATGGGTTATAAAATGTATTTGGAGACACACATTTGTGTGAAACATAAAATATTTACATAAAACTTCAGTTTAGATATGATAGTCAAGGTTAGATGCCAAAGAATGCATCAATTGTACATGGATATACATTTGGATCTCACCTCTCCTCTGTAGCGAGCCAAATTGAGAGCAGGAAAGTCATCCGAGTAGCTCGTGCTGAAGTTGACGACATTCACCAGGTGGGCTGTAACGTGCATAACTGCAAGAGAAGAGAAAGTGTTGCACCAGACTGACTCAGCAGCCCACATACGCTCTTCCTCTGGCTCAAACAGACAGCTAATGAAACGCCAGTGGACAGTCATTCAAACATTTTTATCCATTCAGCAAAAAGTCAGCAAAACTCATTGCCATGCACACACACACACTCAAGCACTTCTCCATGAAATCACAGGCAAACCATGCAGCCGTTTAACAGCTGATGGAATTAGAGGTCGTAATGATGAGACACAAGGGCCCCTTTTTTCTCCCCCATATCTTCTCCCTCTCCCATCCTCCCTGTCTGCCTCTTTCTTCTCTCAGTCTCTCTTGCATCTTGCGGCTTCCCTGTCCTTATCTGTTGTCTCAGCGCGTGAGAGCTTTGCCCATGGGAGTAGAGGTGTGCGCACGCATCTGTGAGCGTGTAAAGTGGGGGAGTATGGTAACAACATAAGGCCGAGCTTACAGACGATGGAATAGTAAAGACCAGATGCAGCTTTAGCAGGATTCATCATTTTACTCGCTCCATGGATCTTAGTGTTAGTTTAGTTTCACATATTGAGTTTAGAAACATCTGGGTATTTGACAACTTCCAGGTGTTATGACAATATTTAATAAATTAATTAAATTACTTGGTTTTTTCATTATTTCCATAATGGCAAGAACAATAAAATGTTGGTTTCAGTTTCATCTTCTGTCTGCTCTTTGGCTGGTTTATGTTGGATGTTTGCCCAGATTGTTTTGGATTTCCTGCTCTTTACCGCCTTTGTTCCATTGAACTATCCTTAGTTCTACATCTTCCTGCCAGCAGTCCACTGTCTGCATTGGATCCTTCTCTAACTACAACCAAATAACAATGTAACCCCTGAAACAACATTATATACATTAAACGAATATCATAACAGAAACTATGAGAAACAGAACTTTCGCAGCTGTATTTATATGCATGTCTGTGTCATGGCAACATGGAAAACAATTACCAGGAGAAATAAAAAAACATTTGACTAAGTCATCACCATCAATCAGAGCACAAAACACCACATTTAGCACATTATTTCCTAAGATTAGCTCTGAAAGGCAAAGTTAATCAACCAAAAATCCAACTAAGATCACATAATGTCAGGTAACCACGGAAGAAGTCCTGCTACCTCTTTGGCACAAAACCTTGGCAAGACTGAACTCTGACAAAGAACAGTTGACGAACCAAGATTAAGGTGTTTGCTTAAACAGTACCAACATGTTTGGGGTGAACCTAGAGTACTCGACAATGCAGAGTCCAAACAGTGAAGCACAAGAGTCAAAGTATGATGATATGAGCTTAAAAAAAGGCAGAGGTTATTGTACAGGTGTTACTATGACTGTGTTTGAATAAAACAAAACACCAGATGATAAGATTATGAACATATGAGGCACTAGAAAAAAGGAGTTTAGTCTCAGTAATGAAAGATGAAGCCGACTTGTGCGCCTACTGAGGAGTTTGCATTTCCAATAACGAGAATATAATTTTAATTTCTTATTAACTCTAACATCCTGAAGTATATACTCAATATAAAGTAAATAATGATACAACGATTTAAAGATCTCTTCAAGATCTCTTATCTTTGTCACAGCTTCCGAGTATGAAAACATTTTTGCATATTAATCTTCTGATAAATCAAATATTGGACATTTGCCAAAATTGATATCTTTTTTGTCAACAGATGTTTACATAAAGCAGGACTGCTGACAGAAAAATATAAAAACTCACACTGTGCAGTTTTAAGTAGCTTACTGGCAGTTCCTCCTTTTTTATAAAACAGCATGTTCGTGTAGATGCACCAACATGAGTCAGGCTTCTCAGAAATCAACTCCCGGCATGGAGGAGTGAGAGGTCTGTTAACCAGAGACCCTGTGGACATGCAGCTGCCTCAGGCTCCCATGATGTCATGAGAGGAGTCTCGCAAAAATAACAACGCATACTCACAAAACCTGGACAGAGAAAACACACACAACCAACAAAAAATGTCTGCTGAACTAGAAATACTGAGCCAGTCTGGATCCATTTATCCACACTCAACAAACAGACAGCGATATATGATCAGATGAACACATGGTGGGATAACAAGATGCAGTTTTTTTTGTTTCGTTTTTGTTTGTTTACCGGAAAAGATGCAGATAGCAACACCGCAGGCAACATGAAAGGTCTTGCTCTTGTCCAGCAGCCTGCGGGTCTTTCTGGTTGAAACCTGCAGCACAGAAAAGGAAAATTCATGTTGTGACTTTGAATCGAGGCAATAAGCATCTCTTCCAAAACGCTATGGACGTTTTCTTATTCAATATAAGAGCAGGTTTTATAAATTTTTAAACAACACGCATATCGGTTTTCCTCTTCTGATGTAATTTGTAACATTACATATTTCACAGAAAGAAACATTTTTAGAAAAAACCTTCCCTACTTCACCTGAGACATTATGAGCAGAGTTAAAGGAGAAGTTTTTTTTTTTCAACCTGGAACTATTTTCTAGCATGAAATACGATAATTGATTCCACAGACAGTTTTGGTGTAACTTAAACTCCTTCAGGAGATATTTAGATCCACTCACGATCAGCGTACATCCAATATAATGGGAGTGAACGGGGTCAGCTCGCGCAGCCTCTAAATTTCTGCCACAAAACTCCTTCATTTCCCCAATAAATGCTGTAAATGCTGTAAATAATGACGGATTGACAAAAAAGCGAAACTCCAAGCCACATAGAGCTCACAGAGGGATCATACCAGCAATTCATCAAAACACTTTGGTGAAATGAAGGAGTTTTGTGGCAGAAAGTACTGTATTTAGAGGCTGTGTGAGCTGGCCCCGTTCACTCCTATTATATTGGATGTACGCTTTTCGCAAGTGGATCTAAATATCTCCCAAAAGGAGTTTGAGTTACACAAAACTGTCTGGGTGACTAAATGATCCTATTTCATGCTAGAAAATAGGTCCAGGTTAAAAAAAGAATCTTATCTTTTCATTTACTTTAAAGCTACACACACACAACCCTGCTCTACATTCGCCCCGCTGCGTCTTACCGTGCGTGCTCCTCGTACGAAGGTGAGCAGGGACCGGCACATGGGCAACAGCACCAAGCTGCAGTTCAGGTTCAGCACGGACGCAGACGCCCTGCTGATACACAGTCCAAGCTGGGAAAAACACGTGCACACAAACACACACACACAGAAACGCACTGTTAGGCAGCAAGCCAAAATGAGGGCCGATTCAGCGGAAGTAAACTGATTAAGATACACACTGCATGGCTGATCCTCTTCAGATTTAGATTATTAAGTCAAGGCCTGCAGAGAACGTAAGGCATGACTTCACTGTAAACTTTCCTCTTTCCTGGTGCAGCAAGCTGAGGATCACTGGTGGGTTACTTAGTAGTCTAATGCCATTAAATAGAGTAAAATTCAAGGTATCTTTATTTTACAAAAATAATTAAGTTGAAAACCTTTACAAGCAAATCACTACTTGAAAGCTCCAAAACACAAAGATTGTATAAATAGATTTTTTTTATTTTATTAATAAAGAGTTCATAATTTGTTTTTTCAGCTTGTGCGTCTCAAGAAAAACATGCTCAGACAGCTCATGATACCCGCATAAAAACAGAGAATTTTTCACCTGAAATGACGTGGAAGTGATGTCATTAATGTAATCTGACTTTATAAGATCCTAAATAATCAAAAAACTGTTCAGGTATAAACAATGAATAAACTTAAGCAGCATGCTGCAGGTGCTATATCTTCTATTTACCCCAGATGAACTAAAGATTGGTTTGTCTGAGGGGGAGATAAAGTTGTATGAACTTGTTGATCATCAAGAGGTGAAGAGATGTGTGAGACTTTCTTTGCTAGGTTTCATTGCCGCTGGTACAGCTGAATGAAAGAAACCTCAGACTATAAAGACATGAAGGATCACGATTTGCTGTGCAACCGACATAAGTGTTGAAATATAAGAACGCATCAGAGAGCAGGCCAAATGTGAAGAGTCTAAATATAGCGAGTGAAGTTTAAAACCAACGTGATTTAACAGCCGGATGCTCTTTCCATTTAAAAACTCCCCCACTTATAATACATTCAACACAGCATCCACCGAAGAGCAGCTGACAGCAAAACCACAAGCGAGAGATCAGATATCAGGCTTTCTGTACATCCCCAACACCCAGAACAGTGCAGACACACACCAGCTGAGCCACACAGGTGACTAAGATAAGCTGCTATTTGAAGTTATTTTGAAATATCAACACTTTGAAGTGCATGTCCACATGTAGACATGCCGTTACCCACACATAAACTTAAGCCCTCTAGGGAGGTATTCAGTCAAGCCAACGGGCGTGCCCACACTTGCCCCTCTCTCCCCTTTGCCTCCCACTGTACAGGCAGAGCAACAGTTCACACACGCTGCTGGCTGTCACAGCTAATTTTTTCATGTCACTCTGGCAGCACACATTTTTTTATTGTTTGATTTTTCCATTGCCTGGAAATTGCTATTTAGAAGCACTAACTACATATCTGCTCAATTCTGTGCTTATTTGAAACAGGTTTAAGTTATAAAATGTTCCCACGGCAGCTCCTGAGTTACGCTAATGTTCAAGAACATACAAATGTCCATCTTTCCTTTGAGTACAAAATAAATCTTCATGCTGTATTTGTAATGATTTTCTTATAGAGTACATCTAATGATAATCCGCTTGTTTAATGCAATCGGCTTATCAGCAAGTGAGATAACTCAAACCATTGGTAGTTGGCTACATTCATCTGGTATGTTCAAGTTGTGCTGCCATGACTTTGGCCTGAAATGTGTAAAATATATCAACATTTAACTTTACAGTGCGCAGTGGAAAATGAAGACCCTGAGTTGGTTTTACAGGCTAAAAGTCTAAAAAAACAGATTTTTATCTTAACTGTTAAAATAATTTATTTTTATACATCATGACAAAAGTATGCAGAGTAGCAGCTGTCAGTAAATGATCCTCTTTAAAATCAGGAATGAGCTAAAAATGTCCAAATCAATGCAACCCTGATAATAACACAATCATACACAAAGTTTTGCTCGCACAGAAAAACAAATGATCAGCATATCAGAGTGTACTATAACAGCTTAAACATTCACGATTCATAACAAACTATTTAAAGTAGAAGTGAATACATCCCTGTGGGATATCACTTCAAATTTGTTTCACCGTACGTAGGGAGGGATCGTCATCCTACTCAGGAGGAAGAGTAGTTGTCTGCCAGTTGGAAGTTGATGGTTGGATCCCGACTTCCCCAGGCTACCTGTCGAGGTGTCTTTGGACATTTTATTTTCCCTTTAGGAAATATCTACTCGGACTTAAGTGCTGTCATCAGCTGCCTTAACACCGTCTTCATTGTGCTCTTGGGTGTGTGAATGTGTGCAACAGTGTAAAGCACTACAATGAAAACAAAGTGCTGTATAACTGTGTACTTAAATGGTGATGTGGTGTGTAAAAAGTGCTTTGAGTGAAATGACTGTATAATATAAAACAAATACATTTTAACCTGTTTACTCATGTCATGCAGTACGTAAAATTAAAAGTTTAGGTTTAAGTTTAAAAAGGAATAAACTACAGGAAACTACAACATCTTTCATTTTTTTCGGTACTTTTTTTTCACATGTTCTTTCCTGGAGGGGTTGTGATGCTGTCCTTTAAATATGATAAAGTTTCACTGTCAGACTCCCTGTCTGTTAGCTATATGATTAAAAAAATAATGGTCAGATCTTGATTAAATTTACAGGAAATCTCTGAAATGGTAAAAGGAATGACTGATTATATTTCTGGGCTGATCTCGATCACAGCCAGGATCCAGTTTCCCTTTCCTACAGGGAGATGGGGATAATTTTGCCATTTTGTCGTCTTACTCAACAGATAATGCCCAGAATCATTGGCCAAGAAAATTACAAAATGGCCCTCTGGTCTCTCTTCAGTGATCTCAAGTGATCAAAAGTCTTTTTTGAAGCTGCTTCAGCAAAATGTTTCCATCACCTCCCGTCTCACTGAACATTTTCCTTGCTTCTTCTATTGGATCCCTTGTGTGACGGACTAACATAGAAGTAGAAGAATCAACATGAGGAAACGGAATGTGCTTTGGATTGTTCATGAGAGAAAACTGTACTTGAAAACTTATGTAATTATTCAGAGGGGATATTTATGATTATGGATAATTTGACATTTAAGTTAAATTGCACGGGAATGTAGACTCTGCTGATGTAAAATGTACAACAGGGAGTGTCTAAAAAATCTGCACTGTAATCTTGGTGATTTTCTCCCAAGACAAGGAAGGCTTTCACTCACACAAGCACCAATGAAGCTACGCCACTGAAAAAAAATACACCACGAGTCAGTTAGCAAAATAATGTAATCTTGATTCTGTCGTTAGATACTGTAACCATGGTAAAGATGGCTCACTGAATACGATCATAAGCATTAAACAGAGACTATTTAGGTAAGCTGGCTTTGCTTGCAGTAACAGCTGACTGGATTGGAGCCAAGGCTGATCTAAGATATTTCACTTCAGCAGGAAAAGCACAAGTGCTCCTCACCCCGAGCATCTTGTAGAGGTAGTGGTACTGCTGCCCAGTGAAGTACAACAGGAAGGTGTTGAGGAACAACCAGGTGTTGGCTCCCAGCCACAGCATCTGCACACATATACACAAGTCATGGTCAAAAAGCCCAGCATGTTTACTAAAGTCCAAAACTACAAACATATTAGGGACGATATGCTTTCCTCCCGATACGATTCCTTTACAATATTTTGGGTGCCGATTTTATTTAAATTGCGAATTTCATGATTCTTTGATATTGCAGATTTTTGTGGAGAAAAACAGAAATAGTTTTTTTTCTTAATTTCAATTAGGAAAAAACAACACAGTAGACAGACCAGCATTCTGTTGCTATAATGTCCGACAAGGCAAGTAAAAAAGATAAATAAAAATAATTAAAAACATTTAATTAGAATATTATTTTGCATTTTTTGCAGTTATTAGAAAAAATACAGATTTAAACAATAAATTGATTTTAAAATCGTGAAATAAAAAATCCTGGTTTTATTTTTTTTTTTAACCAAAAAAGATTGATTTTACAAAATGTGAATTAAGAAATCCCGATATTAGATTTTTTTAACAAAAAAAAATATTTTAAAATTGTGAAATAAGATTTCCCGATATTCGATTTTCCGAATCAATTTTCCCACCCCTAAACCAAAAATTACAAGCAATAACGAGCAGGAAATCAGACAAAAAAAAAACAAATAGCATTTGTAATGCTGGCCCTGTGTAAATTAGTGTTAAACATCTCCTAAATCCTTCTGTTCCTGAACATATTGGATCTGGCACACGGTGATGGTTAGAGGTTTTAAGGATGCAAACCCACATCGACCATGAAAAAAATAAGTCATTCGGTTTTTATTCCTGAAGTTAAGAACTGTTTTTAAAAAAAACTTAACGGAAATAATTTGGCACTTCTCTCTAGAACAGCTCAGCAACACGTTACAGCTGAAACACATTCATTAGCAGCTGGCGACATGGGAAGAGTCTCTTCAAAAGTTTCTGACAAAAACTTTCCCCACCAGGACCAAGTGTTTCCCTCCCTCGTTGGCGACCCAGCTCCGCACCGACACAGCCATGGTGCCTTCAGGGGGGCCTCGACGCTGCAGCTGCCGACACTTTTCAACCAAGTCCTTGGTCCGGCCGAGAGGTGAAAGACCCGTCCTCCGAGCGGATCTGCCCGCCTGCGCGCTCACACACCGGCCGGTGTCTGCTCCTCTCCGCTCCGTCCTCCCAGCAGCCCTCCGTCACTCTTTTCATCCCCCCACTACGGCTCCGAGCTCCGGCGCTACCTTATCTCCACTTTGCCTTCTCACGGTTCAGTCCTCTGTGCCGCTGTCATGAAAATTAAGCAAGTGGAAAGGCATCACGAAATTAATTGAACACTTTGAAGAATAAATCAAAGCAGCGAAATTCGGAGGAACAATGAACATCGCTTCACTGCTGGTCGCTGGTGTTTTCTGCCACTAGAGGGAGCCATTGGACAAGTTTACAGGTTAATAAGGTTTCTAATCCATAAAATTAATCAATTAATTTACAGAGTTTTGGGATGCCAAGTTATTTGTAAACAAGACAGAAGTTCGAATCAGTGTATTAGCATGCTGTCAGGGGCAATGTGCATTTATTAACACAATATATTACTCAATGTCATAATGAAGTCGTTTTTATGTTAGGACTACAACAATGTAAAGAGACTCTTTGAGGAATTAGAAATCAGACATTTCTATAAGTATGAGAATGTAAGCATTTAAATATGCCTTGGTATATCCAAGTGCTAATGTGCAGAACAGGATTATGTTCAGTGTATTATTGGATTATAATTATTCACTTTCTAGCTGAAGCTGGTTCTATGGAGTAGCTTCTGTATTTACCCTAATGGTCCGATTTAGTTTTACAATAACTATGATTTTTATCCATCACTTCATTTACTATTCCTGTTTAGTACAATCCACAGCCATATGGGTGCTGGAGCACCACTAAAAAAATTAACTAAGTAAAAAAAAAAAGAGGTTTAAATAAACACACAGCAGCACTAGCTCCTACATGAGCTATTGTGTATTAGTTGCAGGGTGAGAGTCAGTTAGCAGATAAGGAAATATCATTTGGCTTGTAAATATGTAGATAAAACTGACATCTTGGTTTACAAAAGGAAGCGCAGATTCATTTCGATGTGCTATGTATGCCATATTCCCAGCCAGGGACAAAGCATTTACTGGTTGTTTGTATTCAGGAATAAAAGTGTATGTTTCACTACTTGACTGACACTTAAGCAGTTGAGAATTAGTCCTGTCTTGTTTTAGTATAAACAAGGATGAATAAATGGGCTACAATGCAAAAATACTGCAAAATACACAAATCCAAAGGAAAAAGGTTTAGAGATTGGTGTGAAAGAACATGATTTGTCTACATAGAGAGCTGACCATAACCCTCCCAGAGAGCTGATCTTAACACCCCTTAACTATCCCTGGTTGAACACAGAGGTTTGGCTTTATCCCCTGATGCTACAGGTTTTGTCTGCTCATATTTTTCGTGCTTCCGATTTGTGTTTTTCTATTCATAAGCAATGACGGAAAGGTTTGTTTACCATTTTATTTGTACAGCGAAAAGGTTTACATGTTAATCATAATTACATGTTACACATTGCCCTAACCTTTGTTTATAATTACTTCGCAATATCCAATAACTGAAGCATAAGAGCTTATAATACTATAGGTAAATGCATGTACATGCAGCTGATATGACCTTTAATGGCACAGAAAACTATGGTATATAAGTCATGGCTGTTTTATAGCACATAGGTTGTTCAAATTTGGCAGCAGCATAAGAAAGAGTCAAGTATTCAAAACAGCAGCTTAAGTCATGTAAAACCTGCTTATTCAGCAAATGTCCAGAGGAACAACTTGTTGATAACATGTCAAAGATGTGGCCCGTCTTTCCTCCCCATATTCCTGGGGGAGCCTCCCACCAACTTCACGCTCCAGCCCATCACATTAAAGAGCCATCCTCCTCATAGTACAGCTGTACAGAGAGCCGGGAGGGGCCGAGCACAACAAAGGGCTGCATGTTCCCGTATAGCGTGGGAAACTGTCTATCTGTAGTTTGACATGAATTTATCCCTGAACTCAGCTGAAAACTTTTAAACTTTTGTCTCATTCTTCATGTACGAATTATGTTCGAAACGCTGTATAAAATCTAAATGTTCTTATTTAGATTTTTGACTCAGGTACATTTAGATAAACTCATGCGTGCTGAAGTGTCAAGAAAGGCAAACGCAGAAGCAACAAGTTGTGTATGTTGACAAGGACTTTGACTTCTGCAGTTTCAAGTATTGCCTCCGTTTCTCAGAACTCGAAGTATGTTTAATTTTTTGGCAGGTTTGTGCTTTTATAAAATGTCTAATGTTTTACTTTTACACAATCAGAAGCATCTGCTGCTGTTTGAATGTCTTATCAATACATTTTCATGCCTTCTCTTTTGCTACTTTCAGCTAGATTTTAAAGACATGGTTGGATTGTTTTGGGGGGGGGCTATGGAGTGCTGGTGGACATACTGGTCCGACTTTTGCTGTGTGTTCAGCATTTTGCTAATGTGGGGGCCCTATCATGTGATTTGCACTATTTTCATCCTCATCAAATGATTTAGTGACTCGTGGTCTGTAGATGCATCTGTTTCTGCTTTTCCTCTCTCTTTTTTTAAACCCTCTCCTGTTTATTTTTGTAGAAAGGATTTGAACTTCACAGCTGGCTGGTTCGTCACTTTGTAAATGTGAACTTAAATGCAAACCTACCAAAAATTATAGCTGTTTCAAACCCCTAACCCACTAATTGCCCTGACCCACTCTTGCCTTAAACCTTTAATGGCCCTCTGCACATTGAGTAACACTTTGTCATCATGAGAAGGGCCAAGGTGCAGCAAGAACACTGACCAAACCTAGCACTAAGACAAGCTGCCTCTTCTAACTTTTCCCTCACTGCCTCTGTTAGCCAGCCACCCCTCCCTCTTTCTCTGTCTCACTCTATCTCACTCTGCCATTCCCGCTCCGTGCACTACTTAAACAAATTACACCCTATCTTTGTCTCTGCACAGTCGGCCTGCAGAGCTAGCCCTCTCAGAAAGTGGACGGCCTGGGACGAAGAGTTTAAAAATGAGGAGGGAGAACAGGCTGATTCACTGGATCTGGTGGATTGTGATTGTGACCGCTTTTTTCTTTGCAGGCTTCATCATCGGTAAGAAACAGAAACATTGTAGAGATGGTTATGTATCTGACTGCATGCTCTTTTTTTATTGGGCAGTATTTTTATGACAATAAAAGAAAAGAAGAAGTTACATTAACATATTTGACTGCATGTTGTAGCAGAGATAAAAGGATACAGACGGTTTCTAGAAAATGACTTCTTTGAACCAGAGTCCTTTTTGGCCTAAGGGTGAGCTGTGAACTGTCATCACTTTGACACTTTTCACACCTTTGGGCCCGCAGCAGGTCGACACTTACTGTCCAAAACCACAACTATCTTATAAAACACAATAGCGACTGCCGTCTTTTCAATAAGAAAAGGGAAAGACATTTTTTAAAAATATGATTAAATATATTTCCAGCAATTACCGTAAAGAGAACTGATGACGTTGTCAATAAACTTACTGTTTGTTCTTACCGTTTGCTTGTGTGTGTGTCTGTATGTGTGTCTGCAGGCTGGTTTGCAAAGCCCACACATACAAACACTGAAAACCACAAAGATTCCAACAAATATCTGAAGGAGTTTCTGGATGAAATGCAGACAGACCAGATCAAACAGCATCTCAGGTAAAACCTTGCAACCAACAAACTTAACCTGGACTTTCCAGTTCCGCTTGTAATCTCAGCTACTCTGTGGTAAGCAGTAGATTTGACTTGATGGGGGGGGTCTTGCATTCATAGATTGAGGCAGCTGTCTTTGTGCTCCACCTCTATTGTCTAATTCAAAAACTGTGATGGTTATTCATGGTGTTTTTATTTGTGTTTCTGTTGTAGACACGATGCTGCTTTAAGTCAAAAATATTTAAAATTGCTCTAACCTGAAATTTGATGTAGCATTTTACAAAGACGCTGAATACTGTTGGAGGGTGTTTGGCCCATGATTGTATCTATTACAACATTGTGTGTCTCAATTAACAGTAAAAATGTGCTGATCTACAAAGCTGACATATTAACAGGCAGGGAATGAGGCAAAATGTGGATCAAGTGGTGTTAAAGTGAAATTAAATATCAGGAAGAGTTAAGTGAGTGGCATTGCTTTATTCCCTGGGTGCCCACATAAGTGTCAAAGTAACTGTCAACATCCTCATTACAGGAAATTTACTCGCCTCCCACACCTGGCTGGAACAGAGCAGAACCAGAAATACGCAGAGCAGATCATGAAAGAGTGGCAGGAGTTTGGATTGGACTCGGTGGAGATGGTGCCCTACGACGTCCTGCTGTCTTACCCCAACAAGTCCCAGCCAAACTACATCTCCATAGTTGATGGGCTCGGACGTGAGGTACAGCGATTGCCTTCAGACGCGATGTGCACCAAATTACACGAAGAATAATGGGAAAAGATGCAATAAAGAGCAAACCCATACGAAAGCAAGTTTATCATGTTTTCCACACAGACGAGTTGAGCACATCTTGTTTTTGGCAGCTGTGTTTGAAATCCTAATTTCATGTCTCGTGTTCACATTTTACAAAGTTTGATTTGAAAGTATTTTTAGCTCCAAACACTTTGTGACACTAACGCAATTTACCAATTAAGGTTAGAGGAAAACTCAGTTCGTTACACTTGCTCCATTTGTGTCTACAGGTTTATAAAGATGCTGATTTCCTCACAGACTTTAACAATGACTATGATTCACCGCTCTGTGCATTTGTGTCATTGACAAAGTTGTTGCAGACACATGGAGATCGCACAGTTACATGCCTTCTTCTAACCACCCACCCTGCAAGCTTTAGTCAAGTCTAAAGTCCTTTTATGATCTCATTGTAAGATAAATACTTGTAAGATAATGACACAAGACAGAGACAACTGTTAACCGAATTTGGCATGGCTGCAGGCCATGATGCATTCAGGAACGGATACATAATCAGCATTAAAATTCAAGCTAGCTTATTCACAGTTGATAGTTATTCAGTCAAACAGCATGTTTGCACCTAATCATTGGATGTGACCCTGAAGTCTGTTTAACAGCTGCCTGCAAACCAGAATCACCTGCATCTGCTAATCATTCACAGAATTAGGTTTGCTGTTTAAGAGGACTTAATATACATGTACAAGAAAAATAGAAGAATTTCCAAGCAAATAAAGAATTAGTTTGAAATGTTATCGCAAAATCAGGGATTTGCTCCCTTAGTGCCCAACAACATTGTTGGCAGTAACTTTTACTGCCTAAGATCTCTTATCATATCAACATAACGCATACTTTTTTTTAATAAGACTTTTATGTTTCTAGCTGTGTTTTGCATGAGGTTACTTGAATTTTCAGTCAAAGACAGAGGCCCCAAAACGGAGGAGAAAAGTTTGCAGAGCAAAATATTGTTTATGTCATAAGGCACAATGACAAAAAGCAAGCCCAGAGGCACAGAGGAGTAATAAACTCAAGGAATGAATAATTTTACACAATCAAAAAGTGATCCAGGAAACTCAATACAAAACAGATCATGATCCTCCAAAGCATGACAGCTGCAGCTAATTGTCTCAATGGCTTAATCTGCTGGATATGTCTTAAAATAACCCAGTGGTGGCTTGATTTAGAAAATGTACTCAATTTGAAGAGATGCTCATCAATATAAACCACTGGACAAGAACCTTAGGAGTTTCTTAAAATTGCTCTCAATACGTTTTTTTATCAGCGGAGTGGAAATATTTGGGAATATATGGTTAATTTCATCCATGCATGTGAAATTAATGTAAGACGTCATGAGATAAATTAAGCAAAGCAGAACTATTTATATTCCAAAAGGTGTTAATTAAGTAAAGCATGAATTCCTTAATGAAAGTTACCAGACTTGTGATCTTTTACCAACAAGGGGAAAGGTTATCTTATTTCATTTAATCTCATTTAGCAAGGTCTCATGTTCTCTTTGCTCTCCCAGGTTTTTAACACTTCACTGGCTGAGCCAGTTCCACCAGGTTATGAAGATATTTCCAACATTGTACCTCCGTACAGTGCTTTCTCTGCTAAAGGACAGCCTGAGGTACACACGGGCACACACACGCAATCAGAACAAGAAAAGGAGTTAATAAAGCTAACATTACTTCTATTTATCCATCTCATAACAGGGGGATTTGGTGTATGTAAACTATGGCCGCACCGAAGATTTCTTCCAGCTAGAGCGGGAGATGGGAATCAATGTGACGGGAAAGATTGTCATCGTCAGATATGGGAAAATATTCAGAGGCAATAAGGTGGATAAGATCTGTTTCTTTCTTTCTTTCATTCTCTTATTTTGTGATTTTACTTATGTTTTCAATTCTTTTTATTGCACAGGTGAAGAACGCCATGTTGGGTGGAGCCAATGGGATCATTATGTTTTCCGATCCAGCAGATTACTGGGCTACCGGAGTCCAGGTAGGAATTTAAAACAGAGCAAGATACACAGGATTCAAGACTTGAATGCTTTTCTAAATTGATTTTATTTGCAGCCTTACCCTGATGGCTGGAACCTGCCTGGTGGAGGAGCGCAGAGGGGAAATGTTCTTAACCTGAATGGAGCCGGAGACCCACTCACACCAGGATACCCTGCTAAAGGTGTGGTAGTACATTTCCGAAAGCTCGTTTAAATGTTGTGAGTCTATCTGATGCAGACTCCTCTCTTACAGAATACACCTATAGATTTGACCTGGAGGATGGAGTGGGGCTTCCCAACATCCCTGTGCACCCAATTGGCTTCCATGATGCAATTCACCTGCTGAAGTACAACGGTTTCTCCGCTCGGCTCACATTCAGAAAAACAGAAACTTTTAATCCAGTTTAGGGCAAGAAATAATATTAAATGAGATCATTCTTAATATTTATATTATTTTTTTATTATTCAATTTTCAACAGGAATATGGGAGGACAGATTCCCCCCAACAACTGGAAAGGAGCTCTGAATGTCTCGTACAGGATTGGCCCAGGCTTTACAGATGACTTCAAGAGCCAGTAAGTGTTATTCTAAAGCTGTCATCATGTGGTGTGTCGGAGCGGCCACTGATGTTCTCTTCACCCCGCTATAAAGTGATTCAATCATCCTTCATCCTGCTTCGAAATAGACCTTTTTCCTCTCTGGTTGCACTTTAGTCTTGTTTTCACTCTGTTTACTGTTTCAAGTGTCTCCCCTCCCTGTTTATCGCTCTTCAGATTGTATGACCCTGCACTGGCGCGGAGCCAACAGAAGCACAATGGGGGCTCTTGTGCATCCTGTTAGTGACACACATTTACTCACAAAGCACTGCACAAGTATGGCATGTTAGGCACCAATTTAAACCCCAGTAATGTCCTTTCAGCTTCTAAGAGGGAAATAATTTTGCTCAGAGCTACATTTTCTACCTCTACACCACACACCGCCTCCTATTTTCCCATTTTCCTATTTGTGCAGCTGCTCTCACAGCAAATGTCACACCACAAGTTTTCCAACGAACATAATTCTGTGGGTCGGCTTATCATTATATCACTCTTTTACCTGTCTGTTGCAGGAAAGTGCGAATGAACATCTATTCTAACAACCAGATAACCAGGATCTACAATGTCATTGGAAGGATCAGAGGAGCCCTGGAGCCAGGTACACACACGCAACACATAACTGTCGTCCTACATGCAGAGCGGTGTTTATGGGATTATGCTCAGCTCCTGTCGGGGGGGAAACACAAAGACTTCTTTGAGTGCCAAAACAATTATACAACAACTTCTAAATTTGTCTCTGTATTACGGTTCCTTGAACTTGTGCTGTTGTGTAGACAGATATGTGATTCTGGGAGGGCATCGTGACGCCTGGGTGTTTGGAGGAATTGATCCGATGTCTGGAGCTGCAGTGGTGCATGAAACTGTCCGAAGTGCTGGCAAGCTGCTTGGGAAAGGTAGGATTTCACTCACTTTGGAAGCAAATTATGGCATCCGTGCATGTTATTTGTGCTCGTATATGTGTGTGCATTATACGTGTGTTTTGGATGTGTGTGTGTATGTGCTTAGGCTGGAGGCCAAGGAGGACTATAATATTTGCTAGCTGGGATGCAGAAGAGTTTGGCCTGCTGGGATCTACAGAGTGGGCTGAGGTACTTTATGCATAGACACACACACACACACATCTCAGCACACTCATTATGTGTCATCCTTGTCAACAGGACAATGCCAGGTTGCTGCAGGAGAGAGCAGTGGCTTACATCAATGCAGACTCCGCCATAGAGGGTGAGTATCAGTGTTTGTGTCTTTGTAGTCAAAGAAATTCTTTAAAAAATTTTATTTCAACCTGTTTTTTTTCAGATTAGTTTTTTATTTGTTCTGTGTGTTTTTTGTATATCAGGCATGTACACACTGAGGGTTGACTGCACTCCATCGCTTCACACTTTGGTTTACGACCTCACCAAGCAGGTGAGCCGATTTAAACATACATGGTTGAGACGCAGAGGGAATTAGCTTTATCTCTCAGCTCCTCTGATTTTCTGTATTCCTGTCCTTTTTTTGCTTTTGTTCAGATAGTCAGTCCAGAAGAAGGAGAGGAGGGAGTTTCTCTTTATGAGAGTTGGCATAAGAGGGACAACTGGACCAATGATCGTGATGCGCCCAGGTAAAAAGCCTCATAGTTATAAGCTAACAACAAAAATAAGCAAATTAGTAAGTAGAGACCGAACAGAAAAGGGTTCAGAAAAAGCCCTTCATTTTACATTCATTGGAAATATTTGCCACTATTTAGACAACCAACAGATGAGTCAGAAAAGTTATAAATAAGTGTGTCATGCCCTCTGACGCTTTGCAGGATCAGCAAACTCGGTTCAGGCAGTGATTTTGAGGCCTATTTCATCCGTCTGGGAATTGCTGCAGGCAGAGCAAGATACACAAAAAACAAGGTAAGAGCTTTTCGCTGCATCTACGTACATTTTGATCATTTGATCTTATCAGTGTCAGCTTTTTCACTACGTCCGTTAGTGACGTTACACTGTTCAGCAAATTCTGGATTAAAACATTAAGAAAGAGCTTGACCAGGAATACCAGCTGAAGATAAGTAACACATCTTTGACTGAGTCAAGTGTTTTGTGTGTTTGTTTGTCTGCAGCAAACAGAGCGATACAGCAGCTATCCCGTGTATCATAGTGTTTACGAAACCTTCGAAATCGTCGAGATGTTTTACGATCCCTCCTTCAGAAGGCTTCGGACGGTGGCTCAGGTGAGAGGCGGCCTTATCTTCCAACTGGCTGATTCTCAGGTGCTCCCTCTTGATGTTAACGAGTACGCAGACGCACTTTTGAAGTACGCACAAAGCATTGCACAGCTGGCACAGAGGAACCAGGAACAAATGGAGCTGTACAAAGTGTCATTTGGTGAGTTTATGTTCACTACCACTGAACACCATTGTTTGAAGCATGAGTAACATTTATTTGATCATATTTGATCATGGATTTTTGTACTAGCGTGTCTTTTTTTTTTTCTTTGTTTTCTAGATTCCCTCTTTTCTGCCGTTCAGAACTTCACGGTTGCAGCCAGGGATTTCCACATGCGCCTGCAGACTCTAAACAGAGAAGAGTAAGAGTGTGTTAACCTTACATGTATCAGATGGCTAAACCAATTAGGAAATAGGATGGGCTTAATCCTGTGTATTTTTTGGCCCGGTCGGGACATGTGATCCAAACCAGGTGGAGATGTAACGACATCTGTTGTGTCTGTTTCAGTCCTCTGCAGGTTCGGATCATGAATGATCAGCTCATGTACCTCGAGAGAGCCTTTATCGACCCTCTTGGCTTACCCGGCAGGCCTTTCTACAGGTTCATGTCATATAAACACACCTAAATGCTCATTTCAACAACCAGTGAGACACTATGACCATGACACCGAAGTGTGGGAGTAAGATAAGCTTTCATCATAGGAAAACATAACATTGAACTGTTGTTGCCTGGATAGACATTTAAAGTTCCTCTTCCCCAGAGGAAAACTCATCTTTAAAAGTTGTGCTCACCCATCCTCATTGTGTGCAAGGTGACCCTTCCACACATCTTCTTCATCACACAGGTTTACACTTCTACTTTAAGACAGTTTTATCGTCCATATTCCTGTTTTGAACTTCATTAGTTGTTTTTAGCAGCCATTTAGAGTTTCCCAGACGGCATGATGGCAGCTTTTCTTTAATTTAGATTTTCATAAATTTAACACACCAATGTTCTTAAAGTATTAAAATTATTAAAACTTTAATCCTTTATTATGTGCTAGGATGTAACATTATGTTTTTTTCTTTTTCTTCTCACTTCTTATAATGTGAAATATGACCCGTTGGCATCATCTGTTCACACGATTCGATTATTCCATTAGTCAATTTGTCCTGCTATTGCTAGAATTTTAAGAAGATTAGCAATCAATTAATTAGTAAACATTTAACTTTAAATAAATAAATTATAATAACTTTATCATTATTGTTAATTATCTGCACCTCAACACAACTCCAAAAGTAAAATTTTTCTGGTTTTACCACCTTTTTTTCCAACGTTTAATGTCCAGTTTACAGATAGTACTTTGACTTTTTTAACAATTGTCCTTCAAAAAGTACTTTAACAGTACTTTTACTAAATACATTCTCCACCCCTGCAAAAATGTTATGCATGCTTAGATTAACTGACCCCTCAGAGGAGTCCTGTCCACTCTGAATGTGTTTTCAATTACCTCACAGAGAGGTTGTCTCAAATATCTACATTCCTTAACACAACACTGCTCTTTCTCTCATCTCTCCCTGGTTCCAGGCATGTGATCTTCGCTCCCAGCAGCCATAACAAATATGCAGGAGAATCTTTTCCTGGGATCTACGATGCCTTGTTTGACATCGAGAACTCGGCTGACCCAGAGAGGGCCTGGCAGGAAGTCAAGCGGCAAATCAGCATCGCTGCATTCACTGTCCACGCCGCAGCTGTCACCCTGACACCGCCTGCATGAAGAACAACCGCAGACAAAGTGAACTGATTTTTTTTTATGGTAGAAAAATGCGATGAAATTAGATGCACTACAATCAACACACAAAGCTGTCTCTGTGTCTCATCTGTCTGTCTTTTAGGCGCGACTGTGAATATCAGCATCAAATCGTGTTTTATGTTGTAGTTTAATTTATTGGAGTTTTGTCTGTGCCTATAAAATCATTCTAGCTTCATGTGTGCAAAACAGACAAAAAACAATCCCGAAGTCATGTGATCAGATGTTTGAAAGAAATGTCTATTGTTCACCAGTAATAAAGCTGTACACAATGATCAAATCAATACATGCAATGGGCACACAAGCATTTAAGATGATTTGGGTGAGTTAATTCACAAAGATTCAGTTCTGTAAACTGATACTTGTTCCTCTACCTGCAGCACAATCAGACTGCAGTCCACCAAGAATAGAGAAAAGGGAGTGAACAAAGATGAAACAAAGGGTCTGATTAACTGCGGTAACACTAGGAGGAAATTACAAGACTGGCTGATGGTCAAAGCGGCTTCATCTGCTTGGTTTCCTGCTGTTGTTTACGTGGTACTAGGGCAAGGGTGGGTCCAGGTAAGCCCCTGTTATCATTTCAGCCTAAAGACAGACCTCCAGCTTTGCTGCCATCATGCTGACCACACAACTCATGCCCACAACTTGACCGGACAGAGAGGTTTTTTATTTCATGTAAATTTCAGAGCCGTTTAATTTTTATTTTTTTAATTATTTAGTTGTTTTCATTAATGTTAGCAGAGGATTTGAGAACTCTAAATCAGAGTGGAGAAAAAAGGCAGGTTTGAGCTCACGCTTTCTGATTTTGCCACAAGAGGGTGCCCTAATCCCTAATCCCAAAAATGTCTGTTCAAAATCTTTTCCCCTTCAAATACCACTTGCATATTCACTGGACAAAATCACAGCCATGGCGCAGTGTGTGTTGGCCTGACTGCGTGCTCAGAGTTGTGCTCATGATCTCTGTAAGCCAAGCCCAGACAAAGAGCTCTTGGTTTTATAATGACCATTTCAGATGCTTCTAAAGAAGCAGTAATATCACAGCCATCTTCAGACTAAACTTGGCTAAATCTTGTCCAAGTTGTCTTCCAAAGGTAACATCCTATCCATACACCCTGCTGTAAAAGAAAGTTGAAGTTTGACCCATTACTTCATGCTGGAAACAATGTACACATTCCAGATGGAATCCAACACAGGTTTCTTTACGAGTTATTGTCATCTTACTGCAGATAACACGATGAATGACCAATTCTTGCTGTAGTTTTAACAAAGCATTTAACTCTCAAAGAAAACATGAAATCCTGAGTCATGCTTGCAGACTTCCCCTTCACTTTCTTTATTCTGAGTTTATTTATTAAAGGAGAGATAAAAAAAAATCCTGCTTGTATCATACAGATTTTCTAAACACAAATTCACGAAATTAGGTCTGTATCTTACTGTAGTGGTGTTCACTGAACAGAAATGAGGCACAATAAGTTCTGTGTGAACAATACATCAGGCGCTCAGACCAAAAGGTTGAACATAAAAGGACACATCCAGCAGTACAAACTGCAGCCACTTGAAAAAACCCCAGATGCAAAGAAAGAAACAAAAATGACAGAAGGAACAAGTGTTTTTTGCTCAGCTAGTTAAAGACACCGGAGTGCCAGATTACAATCCTCTACCAGTGCACTTCCTCTAGTAGTTTCAACAATGCAAGGGGCTCCTCAAGATGTTCAAAAACTTAGTTTTTAACTTCCACACTGGTATTTCTATTCTCATCTGCAGCTACATGAGAAAATATTAAGGATCTGCACCACAATCAACTATAATCAACTACAGTCAGGTCAATCTTGAATATTAGACCTTGTGTCTCAATGAGATTTGCCTGCATAAATAAATAGAAATGGTTTTTTAACTTGTTTTATGCAGAAAATGCATGTACGCACTACGCATATGAATTGTTTTAAGTTTTATATTCAGTTCTATAACAAGACAAGAGTCCAATGTCTTTTACACGTACATATTTGTACATACAGAACATTTTTATAAATGGTGGTACAATGACTACCAACTTTTATGGCGGCTGAGAACTGAATTCTTCCCCCAGTTCATCACCAACCCACCTGTGTGGGATGAGGGGGAGAAACTTTTCTCAAATAAGACAAATTTGCCAGATATGGTACGGGTCGGCATTGAATAGTTTCTCCGGATTCAACTAAAATTATGATATTTCTTTACAGTTATATAAAGAAAAACTTCAAAGAAATCAGTCTTAATCATTTTAGTGTTCATCACAGCAAAGTGCATAGACCCAACCTTTACACTCACCTGAACCTTATTTTGGGGTTAAACAATATTTTGGGAATCCACTGGAATATGTTTATATCTTCTATTACCACTTCCTGGCCTTCCTAAAAACCTTTGTCTCCTCTAACTGGTCAAAAGTAGCAGAGCACAGGAGACGAGCCAAAAATATCTCATCATTCAAATAACAAGTTTCTCAGGTGGTAACAAGGAAAAGAAAAAAAAAACAAAAATTACTAATCAGATACAGTAAAACACACTTAGTACAGATGAATAAACTAATCAAGTAAACATGTACACACACAATGCAATAAAAAAAACAATGTCTAAAATGTTTTGTTATTGAATTGTGTTGACTAACACTATGAAAGGCACACAAGCAAATATTAGAAATCACATTTAAAGCCTTTTTCTTTTTGGTAATGTTTTCTCTTAGAAAATTAAAAACACTCATTTTTAGGCACATATGTTCAGAAGAAAAAAGTGCCATACATTCAATTTTTATTCCGCTTAGACTAATTCAGCGTCGGGAAGCTGGAGCCTCTCCCAGCAGTTAGCAGGTGAAAGGCAGGGTACAACCTAGATAGATTAAGCACTTAATTTATCCCCAAGGAGCAATTCAGTTAGTGTTGCAGCAAATTATAGTACTCATAGGGGCATAATGTACATATAATGTACAGGAAGGTCGCCAGCCAATCAGGGCCAACTCAGAAGCATTGATATTGTACTTTCTATGTGTTTTAGGTCTGTTGAAATTGTTCTGTTTTATACAGATGGATCTTTTTAGCTGCTTTTTGTTGTTTGTGTTTTTGTCTAGCTTCCTCTTTAATACATGAGAGATGGTAGTTCTGTGTTTTGGGATCACTGTCGGTTAGAATCAATCATGCATCTTACACCTTATGGATTTCACTAACAATTAACAGCAAAAACCCACAAGTTTTTTGCTGTTCTTTTTCCAGATGTTTTTTGCTTCGTTCACAAAGCACATCGGAGCTAATATGTCTAGTGTTGGCTTCTAATTACACATAAGATCAAATATTTTACATTTCAAACTTCCCAACAAATTTTTTTCAACAATTTATGTTATTGCACAGGGGTGTAGGCATTTTTGTATACCCTGTCTAGTTTCTAAAAGGCCACAGCTGAAATGAAAATTATAACTGAATGAATAAAACAAATCTAATAAAATGGAGGATATATTTCTGCACAATATAAAAGAAATATTCCACCTGCATATATTTCACCATCCTGGAACGCACATAGCAACACAATTTTTTCCTAGTTCAGCTCTAGAAGTGTCTTTCTGGACTCATGGTCAAAGGCAGAATTGATTGCATGTCCGTAAATTAATATCAATCTTTGTAATGTATGTAATGCTTTTTGAACATTACATTTTCATTAATGATAATTAATGTGATGGGACAGAAACTTAAGCTTAGACGGCATCCTTTTATCCATTTCACATTGATAAATGGCAATCATAATGACATCGTCAAACCCCAACTCACTCATCTGACTGAATGATCTCTCTAAGGCACTCCTTCAGGTTTTCAACTCTGTCTTCAGGAACAGTCTCGATGGCTTGCTCCAGCAGCTTCTGCACATCGTCCAGTCTAGCCACCTTTGGGAAGTTGTGCGGATAGAAGTACCCAGAGAGCAGAGTGTGATGGCAATGTGGGTTTAGCAAACCGCACAGAAAACGCAGGAACAGTTCATAGTGGCCAAGCGGGGAGTGTAAGGCTCGAGCTAAGGCACACTGGATGAGGCCTGCAGCAGACTTGGTCTGATTTTTGAAAGTTAAGTATTTGGGTATCGACAGCAAGCTGGAGTCCAGAATGTTGTTAGATTCTGTGTGAAACTTCAGGAAGACATACAGTGCAGCCAAGAACTCCTAAGGAAGAGAAAACAAATTATCAGTGATTATTCTGAGATGCCATATGGGCGCGAAGTTTAGTTTCTGCTAAATAGGTTTTTTACAAAGTACCTGGCTAACTTCTGTAAGCCTCATTAAACTGACCCGTCATTTCTGTATGGACACCTCATGATTGAAATGTATGCAAAATACTTCATTAATCCCATAGGGAAATTAAATATGTACCAAAGTAAAGTGCTAATGGATTCTATGGCAGATACACTATTCATTTCGGATCTTCAAGTTTGGAAAAAAATGAATGGAAAATGCAGAAAGTTCGTGCTACTATGATATTATATCCTAAAGGTGGGGCATTTAAATAGAATCATGCAATGATAATTTATTCATCTCAAATTATTTTTGATACAAAAATCAACAACAATCAACAGAGATAATATTGGTCAACTGGTTCAGACACCTCTTTTGTTTTTTGTTGTGGTTCATCACATTTTTGGAGAACTTGCAAGCTCATTCAAATGTTAAAAACGATCTAATTAAGTTGACACACAATAAAGTTTACCTGGAAGGTGAAGTGAAGAAAGGAGTACGCTTTTCTACCATCTGAGGCTGTAGTGTTGAGCTCAGTGACCATGCCTGACTTCACCACCAACTCTCTCAACTCCAGCTCCACCTCCTTGACATCCTCTTCATAGAACACGCTGGCGTGTTTCTCCAGCAGCTTGAAGGCCATCTTCCCCAAACTTAACACCAGGTTTCTTTCTTCATCAGACCATTTCTAAGTGTGAACAGGACATTATGAATTCTGACACTAAAACTAAGCTAACTATCCAAATAATAATATATTATTTAGTAAAAGTAGCACTAGCATAAAAAACATAAGCTGATGTTCATTACCAGTTGGTTTTCAGGCCTTCCTTTGTAGAACTGCAGCATGCGATTAATCTGAATGATCGTCATGTGGATACCAAATGGTGTCGCTCTGGGAGGTTTCTGCCCATAGTCCAGATAACCGAAGCAGCGACTGAACGTCACTGCCATCATCCACAAGAAAAACGGATGCCGACCAAAAATGTGGAGTGTCGGCACAAGTTTGAAATGTCTCACAATTTGAGTTGCTAGCTCTGCGTCATTAAAGCGTTTGGTCAGGTATTCATCTTTCATCGGATCACTAGAGGAAAAAGAGGAGAAAGCAATTATGGAGCTAAACAATCATGAAAAAATTAAAACAGACATAATAAGATAAACATAATCAACACACACCTAAAGCCATGTAGTTCAGTGAACTCATCAATGAACTTAGATGGTATCTGTGTGACGGTAGCTCGTCTCCCCAGGATCCAGATTCGGGCACCGGGAAGCAAAGTCCCTCGGATGATATTTACAACCAGGTCATCCACATGTGCTTTGGTATCAACTCTTTCGACAACTGGAGCATTCTGAATAAAAAATAAAAAAACGGTGAAAAGTTAAAGTTTTCATTTGTCAATTGATTGAAGTAACCAATTACTCGCCTGGAAAGCTGACATTTTTTAAAATCTACATTTCATATCTGTTCTTTTTCTATTGGACGGTAGCACTGAGCTGTCAATTCAATAAGAAAGAACAATATCACATTATAACATGATGGTTTATTTAAAAAACGTCATACTTTATCACATTATGATGCCATCATGTATAGTTTTTGTATTTCATTTGAAGATCAGTATCAGAGAAATGTGTAATTAATTTAAAAACTCTGATTGAGTTGCACTTCATACTACACAGACATGAAGGGGGGAGGTTGTTGTACAGAATACCGAAAAACTAAAATATACATTGCCATTTCTATTCATTCAATTTCTTTAGTCAGCATTTAATTATTTAGATTTCGTTGAAATTGGTGTCAGGTGTTTTGTTTGGAAGCAATACCTTCCAGTCCAGAGGAGTGTCGTAGCAATCAAAACCGTCCATTATGAGGAGAAAATTGTGACTCTCCTCATCCAGGTACTTTGCAGCTTTCACCTCCGACAGATAATGAGTAAGCACATCTAAGAAGGACACGCTCTCAGGATGATCACGTTTTGTTCTCAGGTACCAAAACGCCCGAAATGGTACACTTAGTACAAACTGCTGATCCTATGGAAAATACGGGCAGAAAACAGCATCAATCACTGCAATTTCCAAATGACTAATTAACTTTTCAGAATTACAAAGGAAAGCTGCTGGCTTTGTAAACATGTTAGGCATCATTTAAACAATCAGAATTTTCACCTAATCTTCCTGAGTTAATGGAAAATAATAATTAATAGTGTTTCCAAATGCCAGGCAGAACCAGAGACATTAAAAATTCAACAACAGATGCAAAGCTGACAATTATTCATACATAGTCCAACTAATTCAGTGTTTCCAGCCATAAAACTGTAACCTCACCCTGTTGGCGCAGCATTCTGCCCAGTCCAGTCCATACTTCGCTGCACAGACAGACTTTCCAATTCCTGGAATCCCAGTGGTCACTACTAGCCTCACGGGTGTGCCGTCTTGTTTCTTTAGCCTGAAGAGGTCATTCACAACAATAAACGTGCCAGGATCTGGGACTTGAACGTGAGTTGGAGGCTGCTGGTGGAACTCGTGGGAGAGGTCGATTCCTCCGTAAACACAGCGGGAAAGCTCTGGTGCCACATAGACTCTGTTGAGCAAAGCTTGCCTTCCGGCTCGAGCCACCCCCTCGTGAAGTATTTTGTGTTTTGACAATAACCATGAGTTCATCTGAAAACGAGACAACGCTGGTGATAGAGAAAAAACAGACAGGACATTGAGGCACATTACGGTAATTTTTGGTTTATTGCTGACTTTTTTAGGTGTATTTGGTTTATTTCCTGACTAAATAAGGGGAATGACAAAATAATTCCCCTTGAGATATTTCCATTTAAAGGAAAGAAGGGGGTCTTTAGATCTCACTAGTTCAGGGGTCTGCCACCTGCGGCTCTTTGCACTTTCCACAATTCCTCCTAATAACAGGCCAAACAGGATAAAGAAGCAACTAACATTATAAGATAGATATTGTGATAATTGCAGGTTTTAGAAGTAAATAATTTCATTTGATTTCCAACGTAATGACACCAAAAGTACTAAAAGTAAAAATCTTTATTCTAATACCTATAAATATTTTTTAAAAATCTGCAAAAAAACGACCAAAAAAAAAACTACAAATGGAAAAATCGTTTCTAATTCCAGATTTCTATCAAAAAAATATTACGCTGTCTTTTTAAAAAATTCCTGCAACATTTGCAGCTCTAAAGGAGGTTTTTTAGCGTGACTAAGCGTGACTGGATTGTAAAAGTTTCAGACCTCTGCACTAGTTAATGGGGAGATTCTTGTTGATTGGTAATTCACACATAGAAGCGTCAGCAGGGTCACATGTGTGTCACTGTCACTATTGTGTGGATTGTTTTGGTCTTGTTGTCTGCCTGACTAAAAAATGTTTCAATCAAAAGATCCAACTTGTGCAATCTGGGGCTTAAATCTTAACCTATCCCCCTCATCTTTATCCTTCAGATGTAGGTGAATCAAGAGTTTTGACCTGAAACGTTAGCTATTATGTCATAAATGCCTGCATGGTACAGTTGTTCAGTTTCGGGTCTAGAAATGTCTGTACCATATACAGGTAATCTTTGTACGCTTAATTTGTCTTTCTGGGTTTTCTTCCTTTGAGTAAATCCATTTTTGTCTGATGGTGTTGGGACTGAAATGTACAGGAAAGGCAAGTTTTTAAGACATTCCTAACCTATCCTTCATTCATCTGTTCTTTCTTCATCTGTTTGGTTTGCTTTTCCCCACCAATTTTTTAGATAACTTTGTATTCGTACAATACGAATGGCAAAGATTTAAATAAATTAGGGATACATTTTCATACAAAAATCTTGGTAATCCAAGAACAAATTTCCCCAATATCTGTGTGTGTTGAGAGAACCTGCCAAGTGTCTACTTACCTCTGTGACATTGTTCAATCAGTTCTTGTGCCACTGCCTTCTTGTCAATAATGTCAAGAGTATCTATTGTCAACGTCAGAGCCCGTTCCTGGCCTAAAGAACAGAAGTTTAAAGCAAAATCTGTAAAATCTGCCTTTGAAACAACACACTTGTAAATTAAACAATTAACATTCCAGCCAAAGAGTCAATTTTCAAGTCAAAACATCTTTACTCAGCTTGTGACTTTTTATTTTAGCGCTCGCCTCCCCACCAAAAATGAGCTTTCAGCTCCATTTGCACCATTTGTGCAATGATTTGTTTTCTTACCAAACTGCTCAATAAGCATGTCCACAAAATCAAGAACGTCTCCATCCATCCTTATGGTAGCTTTATGGTGCCAATCACGGAATTTGATCTTAAAGTTTAGGAGCTCCATGTCGGTGAGACTCGACAGACTTTTCTGTATGCACTTCAAAAAGAGAAGAGAATTATGCAAAAATATGTTTACACAGAGCACATATACTTACAGTCTACTGGAAATCATAACTCTAGCAATCTACCCCACACAGGACACCTTCAATATTAAGTAAGACATTGAAGATTAATTATTTGTTTAGAGACTATGCGGGCTTCTTAACAAAATAAATTCTGTAATTAATATGTGATCATGAGTTAACTCAGGACACTCATAAATAATCGAAATTAAATTTTGCGATTATTTCCATTTTAACTTTCGCAATTTCGCAAATTTTGCATTTAAAAAATTGACTTTTCTAGTCATGTTGACCACTCTAGGCACAAAATGTCACATTCACCCATTCCCACACAAAAACTCATACAGCACTTCTATAGTAACATACTATATAACATGCAAGTGTTTTAACCAATCACACAAATTGAAACCCTGACACACACATCAGGAGTCAACATGAGGTTCAATGCAAAAGGAGTGTCATGCACTAACTCTGAATATGTGCGGCAGGTCCTGCTCCGGGTGCATTTTGCCTGGCTGGCTGCTCTCATCACTCATTGAATCTTCTAATTCAATGGGCTCAGGTGGTTCGGGAGAACAGGTTTCCAAAATTTCATCCTCATCCTCATCCTCCACATCCTCTTCTTCTATATCATCGTAATCTGCAGAACTGAAAGAACATTATTATAAATTATTTTCAAAATGTAGTTTTTATTTAAACCTTTAGAAACAAACATTTATTTGTAAAACTATAATAATATATACTAGGGCTGTCCCGATCCGATACCAGTATCGGGTATCTGTGCCGATACCAACAAAAAAACACGGATCGGAAAGTATCCGCCTGCATTGAAATATGCCGATACTGTTGCCGATACCAGGTGATCAACATTTTCTATCCATCCCTTTTACCTCAGCACCCTTTACAAGATCGCCCTAGTACATTTTCTACAGGGTTTACTCAGGTTGTTTTTTCTTAAAACAGAAATGTGCTGTGTGTTACACAGTCTTTATATTTATTAAATTAACTCATTGGTTAATTATTAATAACTCAATTTTTCTCACACCTTCTGTTTTGGACTTTATCAGTTACACCTTAAGGTTTTGAGGTGAGGTTTGACACAATATTTTGCTCATAACAAAATGTAAGTATCGGTATCGGGTATCGGCCGATACTCAACCCTCTGTATCGGTA
>JAVQJG010283534.1:0-20314 GCA_036024015.1 Craterocephalus amniculus | reverse complement strand
CACACTTTTCTTAGTGAAAGGATTCAGCAGCCACACGTTTACCTCATTAATTAAAGACAAAAATCATCTTTTACCGCAGTTTTGCGCAAATGTCGCTGCAAGTGGCTCTCTGTGCGCTGCAGCGCGGCTGTCTGCCTTCTCCTCTCCTGTTGTGTAAATCATAATTTCTGCAGCTGATCAGCTTTGCTGCTATTAGTGTCTCTTTTGTTGCGTTTGTTTATTTGTTTAAACCACAGTGGTAGGCTATATCAGCAGCAGATAAATTTTGATGGGACAGGAGTGCCCGTCCTGTTACAGACAGAGGAGACAAACGGAAAAAAAAACAACGAAGTGGGTACTTGCCCGGCCGGGCATGCGGGCGATTCGGCCGCACTGTGACCTTGGTGGTGAAGTGGCGTGTATGTGCTGTCAGTCGTTAATAATTTATATTACAGATTTTTTACTGAATCCATGCTGCCTAACAGATTAAGAATAGAAAACATGATATTGTGAAATTGGACAGTTGATGGAAGCTAATTACTCTGCAAGAATGGTCAGAAATGGTTTTAAATCACTGCTGGATCATTGACTGTAAGATAAATGGATAAATCTTAAAACCTTGTGACCCAGAGGTTTGTGATGAGGATTTTCTGAAAAGAAGCTGAGTGGAAGGTTCCCACCGTCACCATCTTGTTACTCTCACCAGTAAAACCCGAAAACGGCCGACGAGGAGGTGCAAACTCTGAGCTACAAGCTAACCCGGAGCTAACCAGCTAACAAAGGAAGGCACGTTAAAGAGAAGGCGCACTGTTAGCCGGCTAAAAAACGTGGTTGTGTTACCCTGGGCCTCGTTGAAGGGGGAACTGCATTTTTTTTTTGCATCACGGCTTGTTGGAAGTAGCTCTAAAAACAACACTTTTAGAGAAAGTGCTTTTCCCTCCCTTTTCTACCAGTTTTACTGATACTGTATTGTCTCCAGTATACTGTTTAATCTAAATGCAGTACACTGGAGAATACTCTCAAGTGATATTGCCAGTAGAACAGTAAAGAAAATCTAACGAATGAACAGATGGAACCCCCAAGGGCATTACTTTGTATACAGTCACAGTACTGCCACTTGTATTTTGTCATAGACACAGCTTTCCTGCTAGAAATGAAAAAAGTAGTGGCATGGTGTTTACATGTATAGAAAACAGGCAAGTAGGGGCGGGAGGGGGGAGAACGAGTTGACTCATTGGGAAAGAGAACCAGATAAGATTTTAAAGGTTTTAGAAACAAAATTCTATCTCACTCATGCATGCTAGTAAAGCTAAAGGTCTCCATCATTGCAGGCGGAGGAGTGTGACTGCAGTCTCTGACCCTAGCTGACTGGATCCAGCTCGTTGCTTTGATATTTAAATCCAGCCCTGTCTGACCAGAAAACTTGTAATACATACATTTCTCCCCTTCTCCAATACACAGTAGTGTCACAATCCATGGTTTTAAATTGTTAGACGGAAGCATGTCCAAGGCTTGTTTTCTGTAATGTTGCATCAAAATCCCCACTCCCACTGAGGGGTCCAACTCAGGATGGGACAGTTTGGTTTATTGTGGTCCGGCAAACCCTGGTCTGAGTTGTGTTTCCACAGCAACTACCATACAGGAAAATACCCTGCATATTTCACTTCACGGAAGGTGCAGCTGTTGTAAACACAAGCTCATTTTCACATTTGGCTGGAACCATGTTTAATGTCATCCAGTACCTGCTCGGAAAAATATCTCCAGCATTTCCCGTTTGCAGATATTACAGGTTGAGCTGAAAGCTAAAGAATCCCTCAGAATTAACAGTTAACAGCAATTTGGGCTTCCTGTTTTCACTGTAGTCTGAAGATTTGTGGATTCAGATTGTGATGAGGATTTGTGTGTGCGGTCATGTGAAATCATATCTACTACCGATTGGTGCAACTGGGATGTATCACTGGCAAAAATAAAGCAAATCTAACTGAATATTAAAAAAACAAAACAGAAAAGAAACAGTTACAAGTCAAGTCTTGCCCAATGTAACAGAATAAGAGTAGCTTTTCTTCTTCACCAGGAGTATGGTGCAGTACAACTACTCATAGGAGTACTTAAATGTAACTCATGATAAACCACATCTTCTAATGTTGCAAACTATCTAGCGAGAAACTTGGGCTGTGTCCGAATGTGCGCCCTATTCCCTGCATAGTGCACTATATAGGGCTCACGCCATTTTGTAGTGGTGTCCGAATGTCAAGAAGGGAAAAAGTAGTGCACTCAAAGTTACCCACAATGTAGTGATTGAGGGGTTAGGGCATAGGGTGCACGTTCGGACACAGCCACACTGTTTGAGCCCAATTGCTTCGGAGGGGATGCAGGAATTAACTTGGAGCAGAATTAAGGTTTACATAATCGAAAATGAGAGAGGAAAGTCACTTTTTTAGGAATTAAGTTTAATTTGGAATTAACATTTGCATCAGGAATTAGGTGTTTACATCATCATTTTTCATCTGTTTAAAGCCGAATTAACTTTAATTCTGAATTAAAGAGGAATTAAAAGTCTCATTTAAACGTGGCCAATGTCCGCTACAGCTCCGAGGTAAAAGAGCGGAATCTTTGTCTGATGCAAATGGTCTAAAAGACAAAGGCCACACAACATTACCGCATTTCAGAGCAAGTCTGAGAAGGGCTTGAGTCCTCGGTTGTTCTCTTGCATCTGAAAAATAAGCTCGGTTTTAATCACAGCAATATATTCACACTCTTAGGTTTTGCTGGATGAACAGTGACACTCTTTTTTTGGATTGCATTGAGGAGAGGCGAGATGAGCTTTGATCTACTACTCGCCATGCACACTCACGGCAGAAGAAAAATTGTTCCTTGTCTTTTATCTGATTTCACCGTTTGATATCATCTGTCAATTTTTCAGACTTAATTTACCTCCAGACCTGTGTTTTATCGTTTTGTGATTGTGTTTGTCTGATGGGAGGAAAAACAGAAACCTTCATGCCCTCCTGCTTTGGTGGGGGAAAAAAATACAAAGTAATTCCAATTTGATTTGTCATAAAATCACAACTCAATATGACATGAAACAGACACACAAACACACACACATTCTGACCAAACACTTTCTGCATTGCGAGCAGCTTCAGATCAATGTAGACTATGCTAAGCCTTTCCTCAGACTATTGTTTCCAAGTCCACTTCAATGCATTTCACAGCATATCAGCTGAAAGCTTAAAGTGAACAGAAATACATTATTCATACACGGAGAACATCTTTATCTGTATCCTGCTATGCTTTGTCACTTCTGCCTGTCATTTCCAGTTTCTCATGCTGTCGAACTTGCCTCATTCATATCAAATATACTGAACGACGGGCATTTCAGTAAAAATGATGGAGAATCAGATTTGGCTTTCTCCCACAGCAACCTGAAGACTGAAACCTGAAACATGAACCTGAAATTTGGGAAATAACCACAGGGTTATTTCAACACCTAGCATGCTTTCATGCAGTATAATTGTTCACAATTATGAACTAGCACCATGGAAATCAGGGCAATGTTAAATCAGTGGTGGAGCTTTGTCGTGGTTTCTCCGTGACTTTTCTAGTTTCCACATAACAAAATAAGTGCATACATACATTTTCTACTCCTGAAATTTCAATAAATTTCTTTAGTGATGTTGTAAAACAGCTGATGCTGCTTAGAAACAACGTTTACATGTCGGTTTTAGTCGCTTTGCTGGTTTAAAACAACAATTGCCCCTAAGAAACGGCTGTAATGTGGAAGTCGCCTTACTATTTTTTCCGAGTTGTGAACTGGAACGCTCTCAACTCAGGCGTGGTGTCATTCCCCAGTTCTGACTTCCCAGTTCCAAGGTAAATGGAACGCAGAATTAATCTCTCATATATCTGAGCTGTTTATTGCCTTTTAATTGGCATGATATAGCTAAATGAAAAGTGTTTATACTGGCAGGAACAGTATCTTAAGAATATGTTCATACAAAACAAATCTCACATACTGCATATGGATGATTAGCGTGTAGGAGATTTGGCAACAGCCCCATTTCTCCAACACAGTGGTAAGTAAGCATACACCTACATGCGCTGATGCACCTAAAAGGTGGAAGAGAAACAAAGTACAGTTTCATTGTTCACAGTAGATAGCAGCTGAGTGTTGACAGCATGAAGGTAAAAGCAGGCTTCAAAGAACACAAGCAGTCAGGTTGAAATTAAAGTAGAAAGCTACCAAAGCATTTTACATACTGAGGAACACCCTCCTGTTTCTGCAAAAGTGTGTAGAGGTGGCATGTCCATTCAACCGGAAAAAGTGAGCAATGACATTAGTGGCTCTTGATGAAGCAGCCTGCACTTAATTAAAAGAATAAAATAAAATAAACATCTTGCACAATATGAATTATTTACAGGATATGAAGATTAGACACTGATGAGGTTATACCAAGCGGCATCCTCGTGCTAGGAAGACTGATGCCAAAGCCGAAGTGCAAAAAGTTGCAGTTCAGTCCTCATCCGCTTGGTGTTGGCTGCAAAACAGAGCAATTTTCCATTGACTCCCATGTTAAAAAGGCCAACTTTACAGCAAATGTAAACCATTTTAGGTTTAAAAGGTCAGGTTTACCTTCATGACAACTGTGGGGGGAGTGAAAAAAAACTCTTAAGTAATTTGTTTAGATGTTATTTAATCTAAAATCCCTCATAATTAGGGGCGTGTCTTTTGATTGACAGGTCTCAGATATCCAGGAAAACAAGATACAGAGTAGCACAACCGCGGTTTTTAGCCGGCTTTAGCCAGTCAGCCTACCATCAATGGCTGGTTGGGTCCCATTAGCTCCAGGTTAGCTATGTTAACGCGTAGCTTGGATTGTGATGGATGTCAGTCATCCCTCCCCACGCTCATCAGAATCGTATGGGTCACGTGGTTTTAAGGTTTGTCCATTCATTTTACAGTCCTGGGTTATACATAAGAGAGCTTTTAATTTTCATAAAGCTTTTAATTATTTTTTCACTGGACACACAGACTATGAAGAATGTCAAGAATAATTTATCTGCAGAGTGTATTTTCTTTCCAACAATTCAAGTCATAAGAACATATATTTTGGGGAATAAGTAAGAAAAGTGTGTCTTCACAGGACACTGTAGTTGAACTTTGTCTTGGTCGTTGTGCAGCAAGAACTGATCTTGTCAGGTGTTAATTCTATCAGATGTTTGTCTTTTGTGATGTTATCATGACATTTGAGACCAAATTCTAATCAGAACATCCATTAATCAGAGCATTAAAGGTTAAGGTTTAATCTGAGCATTTCCACCCGTAATAGTGAAATTATAATGAAATATCCATTTATATGTCAGACACAAATTCATTGTGGTCTTGACCTTTGATTTTGGGGCAGCACAACTAAATCTGTTCATTAATGAGCTGATGTGAACATCTGTGCCAAATTTTAGAAGCCAGAGCCCAAAATTTTACAAGTCAGTACCAGTCATGGTGATGCAACTTGGTTAAGATATATCTATGTCTATTGTTGATATTTTGGTATGATAACCTTTCCTGACTGGCAGCTGAATCATAGTTCATAAGGATCATAAAGTTCCCCAACCCCCTTCAGAAAATGACATCTAGATGCTGGTGCATATCCTGATTTACTGTAGACAGGTAGAGGACATCTGTCAATGTTTAACAAGTTTTCATTCAAGCTAAACACTAGTTTTCACACAATTTTTTGCCTAAATTATATACTATCTTATATCCCTGTGTCATCTGAGAACAGCAGGGACACAAAATACAATACCTGGAATACTGCAGCGCCATGAGGATTCAGGAACATTTAAGATGCCTTTATTCTTATATTGTCATGGGTGGTTATGAACATTAACCCTTAAGTTACCCCTCAGAAAACTTACACATATGACCCTTAAAGTAGACTTTTTTGCCCACTTTCTAGAAGGTTGGGCTTTTGAAATTTCATACAGGATGACACTTCCTCACCAAAAGTCTGCTCCGATGAGCAGGGGGATTGTCTGTGAGGGAGTTTTGAAATATTGGAAGTGGACAAAAATGTCCTGGGGGCATACAAGGGTTAAACTAGATAATCTACTTTTGGCAGATTATAAACTGTAACATGATAGCCGTTAGGCTAATGTCACAAACTGGTCTTTATAATGCAAAATCAGGACATGAATAACATTTAACCTATTTATTTAACTTTTCTACATAATATGGTGAACAAAATTAACAGCAATGTCACCACATGGTTTCCGGGCCAACTGTGCCCCAGAAACGGCTTCCTGTTTATTTGCTGAGAAAGTTACAACACACCGATCCATACACTCATCGTGCCAGCTGTACCTTTTCAAACAGACCAGATTATCCTAATAACAAAGGCAGTAAAGCACATAACTTGATTTTAGAGGGTAATAATTACAAAAGGTTTAATTCCTGCTGAATGTGATTTTCCCATAAGCCTTTGTGGTGTTTATACTAATTTTAATGTGGATCTATGAATCTGGAGAAAAGTGTATGTCATGAAGAATCTAAAATATGTCAAATGTTCTTACAGCACTTATAGAAAACCAATCTCATATGTTCAAGTTCTTCCCAAAGTACAATGCGCAAATTAAAAATATACTGGTAAAACTACAGTCAAAAGTTCAAGTGAAAAATATTTCAAATATTTACAGGACATTTTGTTCTATCTTTAGACACAGACAAACCTATTGTATGTCAACTGTTAGGTAACAGAGCCAGCTGTTTCTCCTGATATTTGGTGGAAATTGCTGTGTGAATCACTCATTTTTTCCAATTTACTTCACTGTTGGAAGTGTAAGCAAGATACTGTTTTTGCATCCTGGCAATACCGATGCTGCTTGTTCAAAGTTTAATGTGAATTTGTACACATTGTGCATTGTTTTCACCAGAGCGGCAGACTCAACATTTCCTTTGTGATACCTTGAATGTTTCACCAAGACGATGAAGCATTAGGCAGTAGACAACAAGCACTTGACAGAAGATTGACTTGACACACTTTAGCTGCATTCTCTCTGCATTTTGCAGCTTTATATTATGCTCCTCATCATTTTCTCATTAAAAATAACACTATAGCTCTCTATGCTGTCTTACGGTGGTCTTCAGTACGTTTTCTTTATGCTACCCCACATTTAGTCTTTATCTGCAAAAACTAAGCAAGGATGGTTTTTAAATAGAGTTGGTTTGAGCCCGGGGAGCGCCACAAAAAGGGAGGAACAAATGAAGCCTACGTGTAACACTTCTGTCAGTCAATGCCGTCCCTTGTGTGCCGTGCGTGCATGTTTACTTCTTCAAGCTGCTTGTTAGGATGCTTAATAATTACATAACACGCCACAAACAGAATGCAATTAGCTGTATTGGTGTGGACAGAGTCTTTGATGTTAATGAAAAGAAACATTTGAAGAAGAAGGGAGATGCTCACAAGCAAAGCCCAGTTGCCATGGCAGGGCTGACGCAAAAAACAGGACCATCAGCACCCCCTCCACACATACACACACAATTACTGGCTATTTTAAGCTCTCCCAGGCTGTAATTTGAGTCGTCCATTTTTGACCATTGTATTTCAGGGAGCAGACGGGGAAAAAAGAGAAGGAGATCAGGGTCAGGGAGATAGATGAGCAGGTGAGCGCATTATGGGAGCAAAGCCCAAAGTGCCAGCAGGCAGGTCAGGGGAGCCACTTGTTATCCAGTCTACCTTTGCCCTTCTAACACACTTTTTTGATCTGCTCTCAGAGTAAAAAGCTCTCATGGAGACAGACAGCCACTTGTTTTGCTTGTTGAATCCAGCTGCAATCTCGGAAGCATTCTCACAGCTTGATTGAAAGTATTGCCCCCATGTGCCCCAAAAAACAAATCCTGAAATTGTCATGTTTCTTTTGTGATCACAGATTCAGGGGCATCTCATAAAATCACAACTTCTGTTGTTTTTTTATCCTAAATGTTGATTTTAAGCTGAGCTAAATGAATCCAGGTGACTCATCCGTATGTGCCATGCCATGGCAACCATAAAACAGTCGTCAGCATTGGTAAACTGCCAGTTTGGTTTCCTTTCAATGTGAAAAGGTGGCAGTCGCATCTATATTTGGACCTAAATGGGTTTGCCTATCAGATATGAACTGATCTGGGAATAGCAAGGAGGCAGAAATTATTACCAAAGTGATTCTGAGAGAAGACAGACACCTGTGCCTGGCTGTTCATAATGAATGATTTCAGGCAGCTGTCCTGTACATCTGGGGAAAGTCACGGAGGATTACATGTGAAAATCTCCAGGAGCCAGTAGGCATCCTTTGCTTTGGCTCTCTGTTAATATAACACTTTTACAAATTATGTTTAGAACAACCATGGATTCTTTTTAAGGAAAAAAAATAGTTTTGATGAAACAGTATTATAATAAATGTACTGGCAGCACACTGTGGAACCTTATCTTCAAAATGTAGTTTAGATGTAAGAAATAATGGCGCATATTCCACTGAAAATTGACAAGACACTGCTTTTTTAAATTAATTAGCACATTGTTTTGCAAGACTAATAGGAAATCTTTCCATGGAAACTGTTAGTGTGGGGCAAACTTACACTGCAGAGGTCTGATGTGCAGTTTATTCATGACTTAAGCAATGTATAGTACACACATAGGCAGAAACATGGGTACATATTGTACTAAGTAAGTCAGCTTCATAAATCTATGAAAACACATGCTCCTTTTTTAACCTTGCCATAACAGTTTCCACCCCCATCTTTATCTATGGAGACAGTTTCAGTTTCAGACCCTTAATCATTTAGTGTCTGCAGCTACAGCTCTTTCTAACTGATAAATGCAAAAGGCTTTATTTGGGTTCACAGACTTTGTAGCCTACTGAGATCAGGAAAAGGATGCAGATGTATACATTTAATGTGGTATATAAGGTCTTAATCACTTCATAATATGGTTTATAGAGTACACTGAGATGCTATTTTCCCTGCTAAATTTAAAAAAAAAAAGTGTTCTCACTTATATAGACATATCTCTTTAAGCAAGATTTGTTTAAACTGCCTCATGTGGGACATCGGGTTCCTTGTGTTATCAGGTATTAGATGCTCAGGAGCAGTAATATTTTGTTCCATGTTAACCAACAAAACTTCAAGCCCATAACCCTGCAAACCCTTTTTGTTTAAGTTTTTAATCCATGCTATTTTCCTTTAAGACTACTAAGGCCAAGTTGGCTTCGATTCTCAGATATTGAAGTCAATATGGCTATGGACTACTAGACCACACTTATCCACAAAGATACCCATTATCAAGGAAATCCAAACATGTCAAAACCTGTGGACCAGAAAAAACAGTCTCGACCTCATTTTTCCCACAGTTAAAAGGAATAGCATCTACAAAGAAATCAGAATAGTTCTTAAAATACCTGTATTTGCATTAGTTAGATTGATGATTTCCTCCAACAACACCAGCACAACCTTCTTTATGCATGACAATGGGTCATGATGTCATTAGTCAAAGAAAGATGAGGAAGAAGAAAAAAATTCTGGTACATAAAAATACAGATATACAAAAATCAGATAGAGGTGGATTGTTATCGGCTGGCCCGATGTTAAAAATGTTTTCCTAATCTTAAAATTAAAATGTATCCATAGCTTTCGGACCAATGTGGTGCAACAAAATTTAATATATCAAGTAACAAAACCCCTGTTTATTGAACTAAATCACAGTATTCAAATTTAAGGGGAAAAGTTCTTCAACCACTGATAATCGATTTTCAAATAAGCATTTGAAATGGTGGGTGTAATGAACTTAAGTTTTTCAGTATGACCATCACATTAAAAATAAAAAAAGAATCACACCACATACTGCAAAACATTACATTTAATTTTGGTTAAATTATCTCATTAATCACTATGTTTTTTAATCTGTAATGGCAGTCCTCCAAGAGGAAGTAGCACTACATCAGCTTCTTATATCAGAAATTTGTAGCTCAGTTTGCTCAGTCATTGTGAGCAGCAGTTTCGGTTTGTATGGACAGGCTGCTACTCTTCTACATCCACCATTCAATATGCAAGTGCTCCATACAGCCACTAAATCTGATTCTCATGGCAAGTTGCATGAATAAATCTAGCTTACAATGTCTCATTTACTACTCTGAAAAACAGCAGCACTGCCTAATTCTTTGATGCTACTATCAATCATGTCTACATGCTGTCTTATCATCCTCACCCAGGATGATGATGATATTATCTTATCATCTTCATCCTGCAAACAAGTGATGTGACGCTGCCAATTTCTTTGAGTTTAAAATAGGCTAACAAGTTAAAATGGGGAGAAAAGTCTATTTAGTTTTAATCTGAAATCTTTATTTACCCTTTTTGTTTTGTTTTTATTTTGGTACATCTACCATGTGATGTGAAAATTATTGTACATGTAGTGTAGTCTTATGCTTCCTAGTATCCATTAGGAGACAAGATAAGCATCATATTACAGCAGCGTTTTGAGCTGTTTATACCACAAAGTGATGCAAAATGTCTCAGAAATGGTGTGCATCAAATATGATACTGTATGTTTGGCTTGGGATGGTATAAGCTCTACTAAAATGCTTCTAAGCAGTCTTGACATCAGGCAACAAGTCATCATTAGAAAATAGTTGCCTTTGAGACAGAGGAAAAAAAGAAAGGAGTGAAAAGAAAGAAAGAGGTTTAGTAGGAGTTTAAAGGCAACAGGAAATGTGAACCATCTGTGCAAGCCCTGGTTGTAAAAACCATTTTTTATATATTCTTATTTCTAATAACCTGGCAGCAGTCCCTGTGGCTGTTTCCAGGCACAGATTTCAAAGAGGTCACTGGCAAGCAAACAGCATGGCAATTAGCCGATGGTTAAACACAATTTAGAACGGTTTAACCACTCTGAAATGCATCTGTTTCACAGGGGTCACATGTAGTTTTCTGTTGATGCACATTCCTGACTGGCAAAAAAAAGTCCGCCCACAGTTCTGCATCTTCAACCACGAGTGGCAGTGCTGTTGAAGAAAATGGCCCTTCATGAAAGTTGCAGAGATCCCTTCCACTGCTTCCCTTGTATCTCACGAGTTCTTATGATAAAAACTGTCTTACTTCTCTGTCAGGGATTTGAGAATGTTTCCATAGCAACTACTCTGCCGTTAGCCAGCTGCCCAAAGTGAGATAACGTCGCAGGCAGAGTTGAGTGGGAGTTCTATAAATTCCCATTGTGATCCATAGATTAGGCAAAGCTGTTGTGTCTGCGCTAGTGGAGGTGGATGTTTGTCTGGCTCACATTACCTGAGCTGAAATCAATACAACGAGCTCATCATTGCGCTGTCACAGCTGATTTTATCTGCCTTACAGGAAAAGATTTGTGGCCTTTATGAAAATCTGGTGATAGGCATAATGCCGGTGTAATTTACAGATCAAGTTTCATATTGTGTTATATTTCCGCTCATTTGTGTGTATTTTTAGTACACAAAATATTGGAACTTGGATTCATTACGCTGTTGGTCATTTATAAAAATCATTTAGAATAATTGTCCAACAAGTTCCCCATGTGTCTCACAACTCTTTGCTTGCCAGCAACATGCCCTATGACATGAATGCATCGGTTAAGCCACCATCTGGCAACTTGTTCATTATTTGTCTTGCTGTGCTCTGTACGAGCTTGTTCATGGCAACATCTGTAATGTGGAAACAGCTTGTCTGAGACATACAAGACTTATTTACATGTCCTTCTCCTGAGGGAACAAAAGGCAAAAAGGTGTCTAGTGCTCTTGATGGCAAACACATGTAACAACAGGTGCAGGGTCCGGAGGAATAACTGGAGGATGAATAAGGATGGAGTCCTGCACACTGACAGCAACAGAGGGTAAAAAATGCAAAATTATACAATTTATTTACATAGTGCTCAGTGCACATAAAAAAGTGACAATTAAGTCAAAAGACCATGATGATCTGGGCACTTATTCATGTTTCAGCCTTTCCTGAGGGAGAAATCCAGATACTGTACAGTGTACAATATTGAATCTAATATAGTTCTTGTATTTCTACACATAATCAGTACAGATATGAAGTCATGTCTGAATGTAGAATGAAAAGATCATTTATGACATATGGCAACTATTAAAAATACCATTAAAAAATAAACATCCATCCATTCTATCCCTCTCAGTGTCCAATAAGTTACCATGACAACCATAGAGCAGAGGATTTCCCTTGAAGAGCTCAAGCTCCTTCTTGCTGGAATAATTTCCTTGTTTCTCCTCTGGTCTGCTACAGTGTAACACTTCATGATAATCTTGAACTTAAAATGAACCAAAAAGAAAAGATATGAAGTAAATTTAATTTTTTTAATCACCCCACCAATTTAGGATTAACTGCTGCTTTTAAAACTTATTGAAGCATCCAAAAAACCTAAATTGTTTACATTTATTCACTTTTGAAAACACAATGAGATGTTGTCCTTTCATTTGAAAATGGAGCAGCAAATTGTCTTTTTGCAATGTCAAACACTGTTGTTTTATAGATTTTGACAGTGTAACAGACTTTATGGTTCATTCAGCTTGAAGAAAAAGAATTTTCATTTTTACCTGCCACAGTGTTGAGAAAACACATGCTGAACCGTCACAGCATTCCCGAAATCAACAGTCCTGCACCTGTTGAGGAGGATTAGCATTTGAGCCCACTTTCACATTCATAATCCCCCTTTAATATGCACTTTGTGTAATAATGAGCTGCTTGACTTCCCTGAAAGTAGGCTTGAATCTGATTGGAAGCCACCCCATGTCCCCATGACTTGTGGAGCCCCTTCTCTGCCTCAGCTGCTAAACTTTGCTCTAGTATCTTGTTCAAAAGCACCTCAACTCCCACTCTGTCATCCATCAAGGCAGCACACAAGTCATATGGGGAATAAGTTTGGAGCTCTGATCTGAGTAGACTGAGGGGGCACAGAGCATAATTTATCAATGAATGCACTACACCAAAACTCAAATTAAGAGAGTATTTTTCAGATTTTTCAATATCACTCGTGTTACAGACTGAAAAAACAACATTCTAGAAGAAACTAATTTGATAAATGGAGGGTTTTCATTTATTCAATAGTGATACAATGTTCATATAGACCAATGATTATTTAGATTTATTTTGCTTAAAATATTGTGCAAATTAGGAAAACAACCATTCACCAAAACAGTTGGCCTTAAATATTGTTTTCAAATATTTTTTTTTTTGTTTTCTGTTGTTATTATTTTTATTTGTTTTTTTTGGTTCAAAAAAAAATCTTGCCTGTTATAAGCCTGTTATAGCTGGTTTGTTTTCCATCTGCTTGTTTTTGCCAGTGATTCTAGTGCAGACTGTTCTACAGCTGGGTGGAGCTTCAACTGCTTCAGCCTTCCCCTCTACACCTGCCCTGCATTGGACAATCAGCGCCAGGGTATATATTGCTGCACCTGCAGTTGATCCCTGCCAGATCGTCTTCTCCTGTCTGATCAGCACCTTGGAATCTGCTACTGTGGATCTGCCTGTTCACCTGCCTGCTTGCCTCCATCTGCTGGTTAGTTGACTGATCACCCTTATAAGCTCAACTTAATTAGTTATCACTACCATATTTGGATGGACTTTTACTTTCTTTTCTCCCCCTCACCTAGCACTGTGTGTCCAGCAAGTTTCTCCTCTCCCAGATCCACCACAGCCAATCTGCCAGTGTGAACCCTGTAAATAAATACAGTTTGGTGTTGCATTTTCTGTGGTTGGTCTGCTAATTTGGGTCCAGGTTTTCCTGCAGTATGACAGTTTATCTAAAAAAATAGAAATAAAAAATCTGTGTTATGACCCATTCTCACCAGTGGTCATGAGCTTTGGGTAGTGACAAAAAGAACCAGACTGTGGATATAGTCACCGTAATGAGTTTCCCGTGCAAGGTGCCTGAGCTCATACTAACGGACAGTGAGAGAGGGGCTCAGATTAGACCTACTGCTCCTCCATATAGAGAGGAGCCAAATGTGGAGACATCTGGTCAGGATGCCTCCGTTGTCCAGGAACACTGGGTGGAGGCCCCAGGGAAGTTTCTGGAGGCTGGAGAGTCTCTCGGCTGAACTGGAATGCCTTGGGACCACCCGGACAAGCTGGAAGAAGCAGCATGGGAGATGGAAATCTGTGCCCTCTTGCTGCCCCTGTGACCTGACCTCAGAGAAGCAGTAGATTTTTAATAGAAAATTATGAAAAAAAGCTTTTTTTATGTGCAATAAAAAAATTTTTAGGTGCCTGAAGTCACACAAATCAAAACCACTGAAAAGAATATGCACCTTGCTTGAGGCCCCTGAGATCTGAAAGTGTGCCACTGGGTGAGTGGTGCAGATTTAAAATGAATTTCTACATCATGCTCCCACCACAAACCAACCTTAAAGCTGCAGTCAGCAACTAATATAGAAGTAGCCTTTTTTTCATTTCGCTATGTCCAGACGGTAGTACAGTAGACTAGTGATCTGTGAGTAAAACCAGGCAATTTTTGGACATTGGAGTATAGATTTCTAAGGAATACATGGATTGTGTATGTAAAATGCACTAGATTTAGCCAGAGTTCATTTTCATCCCTGGTGTTTTTGTGAGAGTCAGCCACAACAATTCACAGCACAATGTACAGCAATTACTCATCAGCAGTGTAGGCTACTGGCCATGTTTACAAGTTTTAATTAAATCTGCTTTACAGATATCAAAAATGACCATGTAAACTTGTAATTTCGAATAAAAATGTCAAGTCCAAGTTAAACAAATTCTGAAGGAATTGGCTGGTTTAGTGTCATTTTATAGTCCATGAGCCAGACTTATTGAATCATGGTGACGAAACTTGCCTATGATTTTTGAAAAGATCCATGTCTGTAGTTGATATTTTGGTATGATAACCCTTCCTGACTGGCAGGTGTATCATAGTTCTCAGTTCATAAAGTTCCCCACCCCCTTTAGAAAATGACATCTAGATGCTAGATCTAGTTGGTGCATATCCTGATTTAGACTCTGGTAAAGGACATCTGTCAATGTTTAATAATGTTGTCTTCGGTATAATTTTAAAGACGAGATTTTCAGTTTTCATTCAAGCTAAGATGTGAATCTCTCTGACCAACATAGAGGCCACTGTAGCCCTTTAAACACTAAACAACACTCATTTTTACACAATTTTTGCCCTGATTATATTCTGTTTTTTTTAGCCCTGTGTCATCTGAGAACAACAGCAACACAAAATATAATACCATGAATACTCCCAGGACCATAAGGATTCAGGAAATTTATAATATGCCTATATTCTTATATTATCAGGGGTGATTGTGAACATTAAACTAGATGACCTACTTTCAGCAGGTTATACAGTAAACTGTAACATAATAGCCATTAGGTTAATGTCACAAACTGGTCTTTATTATGCAAGATCAGGACATATTTAAGATAAGAAGCCAGTTGAGTTTAATAACAAACATTTAACCTATTTATTTAACATTTCTACATAATATAGTTAACAAAATTAACATCAGTATCACCACATGGTTTCCAAGGCAACCGTGCCCCAGAAATGGTTTCATGTTTATTTACTGATAAAGTTAAATGTTTACTGCATCAGAACCCTTGTGTTGGAGCTGTGTTGTGATGTTAGCTTCTAAAAACAAAGGAAAAGATCAGTGATAAAGGAATTATTACATGAGTTTTGAAAGGATTTTAATGCTGGTTGCAACCTAGGCCAATTCAACACAAGTCACAATGAGATAATGTCAAAACCTTTTCATGCTTATTGTTTTGAGACATCATAGCAACCAGTACAAAATCACATTATGGGATATAACAAATACACTGTCTATATTGATATACAGTACCGACTCAATGATCAACAAGCCATTAGCATTGAATGATTCAGTGTGTAAAATCAGCATCAAAAAGTGATATCAGCAAACTTTAAATTATAAACCATAAACCAATGTATTCTTGGACCATTACACCCCTACCAGATTTTACTTTGAGCTCTTCCACGCCACTAACACTTTTGCAGCTCTGTGATGCGGATTATTATGATGCTCAGAATTACAAAGGTGTAAAATGTAAACATATAATTTCTTTATCTCATGACTACCTTATCTGCCGTTATTGCTATTACACGTTTTGTCTAGGTATGAAAAACTGATATTATGAAATTATTTTGATTTACTCTTCTTGAGCAAATGGCTTCACAATACTGAGGCAGACAAAATCTCAAATACACAAGAATGCAGAATCTAACATTTGAATATCGATTTCTACCTTCGGTCGAGGGCTGAAGGACTGCGGCCATGAGAGCAGGGAAATTCATCAAAGTGAGCCTGTGATAAATGAGACTGACAGATATTGTGACATAAATGTTAAAGGTCATAAATGACGCTGGACACAGTGCAACTCTAACCAGGAGAGTGAGCCATGTCATTATCTCCTCCTTCAGCTCAAAGCGAGGACCAGCAGGGCAACGGCCAGCTAAATGTCACATCTGACCTTCTAAAGCATACCGACGGAGAGTGCTGACAGCCCTGTTGTGCCACAGGCTGCCACTGTTTTGCCAGTGCATTTTAAAGTACCCATTTCAGAGCTGGCACACAATAGCTACTGTCATATTGTCACCTGAGTGCCTTGCTTCCAGCAGACAATAGGCACATCACTGTTTCCTGGATGGGGAATGTGTGTCCTTATGTGTTTGGAAAGATAGCGTAATATAACCCGGTCCTTTCTGCTGCGAATTTCAATCCTTTTTTTCCCCTTACTTCTCACAGAATGCTCGAGAACCTTCGTCATTCAGATAGTAGCTCCCTTCATCATTTCTTGGGCTGCAAGCAGTGCTATTAAAAGCATACATGGAAGAGTGAAAACCTGCAAACTGCAACGTTACTCTGGATGACAGATGTTCAGCTGTTTTTATCTGTTGAAGCCTGTGACTACAGAGCTGTGCTGTAAAACACCTCTTCCATTCTCTTCGCTTCAGAGATGATTACTGGGAGATTGTTGCTGATGTCTAAAGCCTATTTGCTGCATCATGTTTGTATTTTTGACATGCACACCTGCCTATATGACTGGCACTATAACTACTATTTTCTGTATTACAGAGAGGCTGCTTGAAAGCAATAAGATGATAAGGAGAAAAAAAAACACGTGACAGTTATTGAAGGATTAAGCGTCATCATTGACATTTGCAGAACATTTTTATCGAGCTGTATTCATTATCTGGTGAATTACTCCCTTTTTAGCACCAAATCAGCCCGCCGTGGATTAGCTTCAGCTCATGTAAAATTTATTTCATGCTTCAGCTTCCATGGAAGCATGCCATAAAATAGCACTCAGACCTGTGAATGTGCCAGCGGCATGTAAATAAATGTGACTTAAGATAACTTAAATTTTATATGAAGTGTAATTTAAGACAATACAGTTATTTTGAAATTGTAAACCATGTCATGCTATTTCACCAAAAATGCTTTGATACACTTCACAAATTCACTAAAGCAAAGAGGACATAAACATTTCCTCAAGATGTCGAAACACTGCATTCCAGCAGTCTATTTGCAATTCTTTTATTTCCATGCAGCGACAAGTTGCCCTGTGAGCACTGTGGCTGACCTTTTCAGCAAGAGAATTAAGTTATACACCAGGCCTATTCATATGAAGAGGAGCACATCATTAATATGTTAATGCCTGTCAAAGCTTCCCAGCTGTGCATTTAGAAAAGAATAAGTTTAACCTTCACTGACATCCAACCAACAAAAATCAAGCCGACCTAATTTAAGGGAACTCTTGACAACAATTGCCCTTTGATCCAGAGTAGCACCAAAATCCACACTGGCATACAAGAAAGTGTAAAGCTGGAGTGTGAATTATGGGTAGCTGAGATAGTTGTTACTTTGTTCAAATATTCATTGACAGCTTAAGAAAGAGATCCTGGAATTTCAGGGCAGTCGTTGTTGCACACATTTCCATAGTGATTTTATTCAGAAATTCACTTTTTATACAGGTTTTAGATTTGTCTCTGCTCTAATATAACAGAGGGCAGATTTGGAGGAAAATTGCATAATTGTCTAGAAACAACTCAATAAACTTGCTCATTTGGAATTCAAACCAATAGATATTCCCTCAACAGTATGATGGAGACACCTTTAGTCTACATAGTCTAATGTTATTAGTATATTGTGGACAGCTACTTGCTTGCAGTGCTGTAGCCGTGCTTAATTAGATATTAATGGTGTGTAATGAAGATTGTATTAAGTAACAACCTAGCAGTCGCTACTTAAACAGACTGATTTGCAGATTCAAATAAAAATTTCAGTGCTGCAGTAGCTGTTTGAAAATTGCTGATAATGCAGATCAGAAATGATCTATGAGACACTTTGTATGTCAAAGGTGTTTTGATCTTGGTAAATCTATCAACCGATTAGATCATTGAATTCAAATTAGATAAATGAAATATTACTTGCTGGTGAGTTCCTTTTCTGTAACTTCTACTTTTAGACACACATCATGTTACCATCTGATTCACCAAACAGAAAACACTTGGACCATTCACTATTACATGTAAGACAATGACTATTTATAAATAGTGCACACAACCCAACCTAGAATTGGATTTTTTATTTTAACCTCTGAAAGTTTGATCAAAACATCTAAACCCAGCATCAGTAACAAGGATTTGGAAGAATTTGCATCTCTGTTTTGCAATCCTGTTCTGAAACATGACCTTTGTGATGTTGCCTGGCGACATCTTCTCTGATGTGTACACCACCATCCCATTTAATTACTGTGGAGGAAGTCATTTTAGGGCAAGCTGTGAAAGCACATATTCAGATAAAAAAGAAAAACGTAGACTGCCTGCCTGTTGGACAATCTCACCAAAGAAGGTACACTGCCATACTTGAAAACAATTTAGAGAAAAACATTTGGCATTGCACAGTCGTAATGCAATGGTCACAAAAATTTGCATCATAAAACCCTCAAAGATTCAATTAATAGTATTTTATTGCAAAAACCCTAGAATTAAACATTTTCATGTCAGTAATAACGTTGCAACAATGTGAATGTGGGGCAAGTGCCTAAAATCTGTATGTACTTATTTCTAAACCACGGAATGTACAAATGATGTAAGTTATATAAGGAATTAATCTTTTTCAGGAGTATTGTTGAAATATTAAAAATATGACTAACAAGGAGAATTTCTTCAAATTGCTGCTCAGGTTATTATCCCTTGACCGAACTCTCTTTCTACAATTGCACAGCTTAATAAAGGGATGCCTATCTCAAACTCAAGTTTGAGCCTCATGATTTAGACACTAACATCACCAAGGCTTTGTCTTCCTGCAAAGAGCCAGTGTCAGTAAACAGTTTGGCTGATTCAAAGGCCGACTTCCACACCATGACAACATTTAGTCCAGAAGCTATATGCTATGACTCACGCAGCTCAATTCAGCTGATCACATGCAGGTGGTTATATTAACGAGAAGTGAAGAAGTGAAGAAAGTTTCATTGGAAGGTATCATTACTTCATAGAGGCCGAGGCTTGTATGAACCAGAAACTTTTAATGATTCTACTTTCACATGCTAGTCCTTTCCTCATTTTAAGACTCTTCTGTACACCAATTATGAAACAGAGGATCTTCTATGTACTCACATTTCTGGGAACAGAAGTGTTATTGAAAAAAGAGTTTATAGGAGTTCATTAGTGTCTGTATGGTACTGGACTGATATGTTAACTGATAGTTAAGCCCATTGAATGTTCTTTATTTCAAAGCACATGGTTACTGACATTTATGTTTAGACAGTGATAGGACTATACCACAACACTAATAGATGGTCTCAGAGTTTTGTGAGGTGTCTGGCAAATGTGATGCAGCCTCTTCCCACTTTTAATGATCTCCCATGTGTACTTTGGCAGATAAGAAGTGTGAGCATTGTTCCAACAACCAAGGCAATTTCATTACGCCATACTGTTTTAATATGCATGCAGGTTTTTGGTTTTAAACAAGCCCACCCATGAGTGTCTTCAAGTTTTTAGAATTTTGTTACGAACTTGGAGGGGTTTTATGTCATGTATAATTAAGAACAAATGGGACCTTCATCAACATATCAACATCATCACAAGGCCCCCTTCCCATCTGATAATATGACATACAAATAAATCAGATTTTTCCATCATTGTCAGGGTTTCCGCTCTGAGCCAGGGGGTTTGAGGTATTTTCGCATTATTTCCTGTTTTATTTTGAAGTCACTTACCTTCCTCTCATTTCAGGTGTCTTGTCTTCCTCTTCCTCATGTGTTCCCGCTGGTGAT
>JAVQJG010283525.1:0-12671 GCA_036024015.1 Craterocephalus amniculus | reverse complement strand
GTGACAGACAGAGGAGACAAACGAAAAAAGAAAAAAAAACCGAAGTGGGTACTTGCCCGGCAGAGATTTTTACTTGCCCCGGGCCATCGGGCAACCGTTAATGTCAGACCCTGAATGGTGTTGCTAATGCTAAACCTGCCGGTAGGGTCGGATGTTGCTTTGATCAGTTCCGCTTGTAGCCCACATGTCACGTTCGGCACGGCCCGGATTGCGTTCACAAGCCATCCATCCGTGCTCGAGCACGGGTGGTCCGGGTCCTGGAATCCCTCCCAATCTGGGCCACCCGTGCCGCGCCCGGGCCCGGCCTGTTTGCATTCACATGGACAAAATTTGTGGTCAAACGTGCTCGGACCCAGGCCGGAGCACGGCATGTGAAAAGGCCCTAAAGGGACACTGTGTAACTTTTGGCCACTAGGGGGAGCTGAACCGATAACTTCCCACCGCACACATAGCACTGTACTAAAATAAAACAGTTTCTGTCCTGTTTTGGAATTGTGTTTCCTGACCACTTTGACAGCTGATAGTGATGTTATTTGGATTCAGGAATTTTTCAAAGATATCACCAAAGCAGGATCGGGTCCTACAAGTGCTTCCAGTTATATCTGATCCATTTATCTCCTGGTTATTATAGAAATATCAGCATTAGACTGTAGCTTAAGGGACATTACATTGTATGAAAACCATAAAACTAGTTACTAATCTCTCTGTTGCCACTTTTGATATTTACACGAATGAAAGGAAATTAATTTATTGCATGACAACCTGCATTTCTTGTGCAAAAAAGGTTTAGGGAGTCGTGTTAGCTTTGGTCTGTAACTGATTAGCTTTAACATGTTAGTTTTGGTCTGTTAGCTTCAACTAGCCACATTTACAGTTACACACATGTATACCACAACGTTCTGCAGCTCATCTGGCCTTACTGCTGTTTTTTATGAATAAACGCAGCTAGAAGATGTTGAATTTTTGACATATCAGAGATGAAGCAGATGATGATAGCTTCCTTTTTCATCCCTGTGTAGCCAGTCACATGTCTCAGGGCCTTGCCAGTGTTTTCCCACTGTTGCTTTCATGTGCAAAAAGCAATTTGGGGACATTTTGCCTTTCGGCAAAATTCAGTCGATATCATGTATCATGAGGCTGATGTACTGTATGACTCAGTGGTGTGGTTTGACCACTGGTGGCAAAATATTTATTTATTTTTGCAGAAAGATCTTTTTGCAGCGTCGGTGTGATGTTTATCACATAAGGCAGGTTCTGCAACTACTGTATGCTAAAATTGTTATGATGGCATTTCATAACACTTATCCAAGGTGTTGGTAGGGAATATGCCTTATGGCATCTGTCATTTTCTTTTATCATTTGGCTTCATTACAAAGACTTCCCTCAATGGATCATTTTATATTTTTGCAGGCATTGAGGAAGCTTTAATGTTTTTTTAGTTGTTTTTATTTACTTTTAACCTAAGGGTTAGGTTAAAATGGCCATTTTATGATTAAACTTGAAATGGATGAATAAATTGGTCATGTTTCCTTTTTGTGTTGTAAAAGAAATCTTGCATATTTGAACCTTTGTAAAATCTGAGGTCTGTCAGTTGGGAGGCTGAGAACAGATGGTGCCAAAAGGGCCAATTTGGAGACCTCACCCAGCTGTCAGTAAAATCGTTCTAATATTGTTCTGCTTGACTTTATCAGTTAGCCTTTCTGCAGAGACAATATTAGCATATAGTAATACTGTGATTTCAATTCTGTGGGTTATTTTTTAAAGGGGGTCATATTGAGCAGCAGCTACTTGCTCTGCTTGTGGAGTGAAACATTAAAAAGATGGTAGTAAGAGTGCTGTCATGATATGGTGAACAAAGGAAGACAAATGTCTAAAATACCCGGATTTTAAGTTGTCTGAGAACAATCTGACCTCTGTAATAAGGTGGCTAGCATGGTGGACTTGTGTCTGAAGGTCCCAGGCTCGAAGGCCTAAGCAAGGGTCTTAACCTCTCACTCTCCAGTAGCCATAACGTGGTGGTCCGCTGGTCCTGTTGAAAGTAGACTGGGTCAGATGCAAAGAAAGAGAATTTCCATTTTTAGGGTCAATAAAGCATCTTTTTAATTTTTTCTATCCGATATTGAAAGTCATATTTTTTACACCTGCAGAGCAGCAGGTAAGAACTTTTCGTTAGATTTATCGGCCAGTCGATTTATCGACACTGGCCAATACAAGGGTCAGTACCACTGATACCATGGCAGTCTCAATTTGAAAATAACAACAACCACAATTTCATTATTTGACTTTAAAAAAGAAAAAAGATTCCATAATCTTTAATTTGTTGAATAATGTGTGTGTATAGTTAATAGTAGAAGTATCTAATTTTTATTCAAATGTTTTCTGTTTCTTGGTCTTTTATCATATTCTGGATATTATAAGTATTTGTGTTCATTTATAGTTTGGATTTTGTGTATATCCATTTTCTTATTTCACATATTGGCATCGGCCACTAATATATCGGTCGAGCTCTACTTCTCACACTTGGGTTTCGAGCTGTGAGACCATCATCTCGAACATGGAATGTCCTGATAAAGTGCATGTTATAGCAACCACAGAAAAGGTTCAGACTCAATGGTCCAAACATTCCCCAGAAAGACTCAAGTGTGAAAAATGTCTCAAGTCTTATCTAAACATGTAGAGCCATTAGTTTATTAGCTGGGTGAGCTGCTACAATAAAGTGAAAGAAGCTTCATCCACTCTGTGCATAGCACTGAAGCTTGATCATGGAATAACAAATATTTTCATTAGTATTAGAAATCTTAATTTCAACAGTAAATTGGTCACAAGAGCCAAAACAATATCACAACTTTTCACTTTTGACATTTCAGAAGATTGAGCTGTATTTTATTCCTGTAAAGGAGTGTTCTTGCATTACTTTAATTCTTCTCAGAGTAATCTATATAAAAGTGCAACCCTTCAGTTCAGATTGCACAAACCAGGAAACAAGTTCTCTAGTCTTATTAGCTTTATTAAAACGAGATACTGTAAACAGTGACAGATGAGTAACAACGCAACATAATACACATTAAAAAGCTGGGATTGAACAAAACATCCAACGGTGTAAACTGTTAAACATTTTTACTGTCCAACAGCAGAGATCACTTCAGTTACTTCACTTTTATGTTAGTTTTCCAGGAACTGAGCTCAGCCTTTCTTAAACTGACTATGGTGCATTTTTTTATATCATCCTGCAACATTTAAGTGTGTCATATGTCCAAGTGTTGCAAAATTGTCAAAAGGGAGACGAAAAGGATTGTCATCTGAGGTGGAAGTTGAATCATAACTCATGAAAACTATCAGGTGGCATTGGAGCATAAGCACTGTGTTTATGTGCAGCTGCTTTTATTGTCTGCATGTGTGTGTGCCTGTCTCCTGAGTTGTGAGCAGCAGGAAATGGGTGTGACGTTAGAGCTCTTAAAGCAGTTTTAAGAGGAAGCAGTGCAGCATTTCTAATCAGATCACACTTTTCCTGTGTCCCACACTGCTTTTGGCAAGTTGTTTTTAAACACTGACATTTTTATTATCGAATCGCTTTGGGAATTCAACTGCGCATGGAGCATGAACAATATTTTCTATAAGCTATGTTTACAAGCTTACAGGAGCAGAAACGGATCAAACACGCCGCAGGCTTTAAGTCAACATTGTAGCAAGACAGAGAAATGCAAGGCACTTGGTTAGCCATTAAAATGCCGCCCTATCAGTTTGCAGGTTTTAGATTTCCTTTTTAAACTGAAAAAAACAGTTCAGCTCTTTTCTAGATAAAGAAACCTACAAAATGTTTTTAGATATTTGGTTTTGGCTTATTTTTGACAGGCTACTGATTTTAAAACTGCAGTTTTGTGTGCGAGGTTTATTTTGCTCCATGCCTACCGTGCATCAGTTGTGCCCTTACAAAACCTTTCTCAATGGGAACAGGCTTTGGAAGTACAGTTGAGTAAATATGCAACCCTTTGCAAATGTTAACGTATTCTTTATTTTGATTCAGCCAAGAACCGAGCTGGTAGGCCTTACTGACCAATCCAAATCTTTATCCAAACTTGTCATTTGCAGTGTTTGTGTTGGTGCTCAGTGCTTACTGTTTCCTGGACTGAGGAGAATTTTGTAAATGGAAATTAAACCTTGTAAAAGAGGAAATGATCTCTGTTCAAAATAAGCTGCCCATTAGTAGGTTTATCTGAGTGGAATACACCCAGTCATATGAAACTATGCAGATATTCACAGATATGTATCCATCTTGCATCCTACCTTTCCTCTGAGCTCTCTCCAGCCAGTAAAAGTCAGTTTGATTATGGCTCGTCTTTTCTCTTTCTCTGCCTCTTTCTTCCTTTTCTTCTTCCAGTGATGGCCCATCAGGTTTCTTTGCTAAATCAGCTGTAGTGTGGGTTTAAACCGAATGGTTTGTTTGCATCCAGTTGCTGATGTGTGACATGGTTTGCAAAACCAAACCAAGCCCTAACGTCATGCGGTATCCCAGAAGTAAAAGTTAAGAGCAGTCTCTCATCCTCGGGATGTTACTAGTTGGTGACAGCCCCACAAATGTACAAAATAAATGTGACTGACATCAAACAAGTCAGAAAGAGAGATTTAGGTGTGTATTGGCCAAAAATCTTGTGATTCGATTTGTATAGCAATACAGTGCAACTATACGATATATTACATTACATTCTCATACTGTAAGCAGGACAATATATTGCAAATTTTCTTTTATCAGTGTTAAGAAAACTGATGCAGTGTAGTAAAAGCTCAAAGCTGTCAAATGCTTGACATCAGTTTACTGTAAAAACAGAAGAAATAAGATATCTGTCCCTTTTTATGTGCAAGATGGCTGAAGAAAATAAGATGGATGCTGAATTAGCCCTCGATAGGGGATGCATCACTGAGAAAAAGCCATGAGTTGAGTAGTGTCTCTTTTACAACAAATATGTAAACAGTGGTCATATATTAAATTTATCAATTTTTTATTTAAAAGTATTAAAAGACAATGTGCTGGCTGCAGAATCAAAACATAACAGTTAAAACTGTTTAACAGGTTTAGGATTCTTCAAGCAAACATTAGGGAAAAATAAGTAAACGGCTTTTAACAAAAGCAGAACAAAGCCCTAAAACATCCACCGTTATTACACTTTATGCAATACTTGAATGAAGGAATTTACCCATCTGTATTTATAAACATGACAAATTTGCATAATTTAACAAACATAACATTCTCATTCTCAATTTTATTTTTGACAATCTCAAGATTTGGCGCAGTAATACAACCTGGTTCACACGCTTAGCTTGCAGGACACTTCTGTGCGTCCATTAAATCGCCTGCAGAGAGGCTTATGCACAGGAAACGCTTTACTACTCTGGATAGCTGAGCGTACTAAACCAACATAGAGGATTTCCTGTGAGAAGTGGTCTCATCTGTAAACGTCTTGATCTCAGCAGCATCACCATCTGCTGATTTTGGTGCTGTTTTGCCACCAGTAGGGGCAAGCGTAGATCCGAACAGGTCGGCCAGTGTACATGATGTCCTTAGTCTTAATAGGGGTGGCTGGAGGATGGAGACAGGGTTGATCAGTGGCTGATCAGACTCTTCTGCCACATTCCCCACCTGTTTATCCGTCTATCCTCTCTATCCTCTTGCTGCTATAAAACATCAAATCTAACTAGGGCAGGGCGATCATATTCAATAAGTTTCTGGTGGATCAGGGTGATCAGCTGTTAGCCTGTTTATGTAATCAAGCATGGTGGAAACATGTCAGCATCCAATCGGCGTTGACCTTTTCTTGTTCCACTTCATTTTGTATGTTGTCGTAGAGTTTGTATTTTGGAGGATCAGATGTGGTTTTCAAGTTGCATTAAAGAGACTCAGGACTGCCCACAATTGGTGTGCCATGTTCCTTTTTTTTTTTTTTTTTTTTTTTTTTTTTTTGCGTACAGCTGTTATTTAACTTTTGGAAATTGAATGAATTCAGTGATTTTTACAAAACAATAAAGGATCCTTTATTTTTTATCATGCTGACAGAGCTGAGTTGGGGTGTGTGAGTGATACCTTCATGTCATTCGTCATGTTTGATACATCAGATGACTTCCACCTTTCTTGACCCCAATTTTCCATTTGTTGCCCCTGTATGTGTTGGAGGGCAGAGCATGGCTTTTACTAAAGAAAAGAGAAAAATGGAGCTCATAAAAGATTTAGGCACTTTAAGGATGAATTGTTTTGTACTGCTTTTTATTTTGCAGGTAACTTAAGATTTCTAATCATTTAATGTATAGTGGTTGAAAAAATGTTTTGGACACATGCATTTGGGAAAAATCTAATCTACTCCAATTCATTTTCTCTAAGCATACTTAAAAGATTAACATTGTACCAAAGAGCTGTACAGTATAAGCAAGGGATAAAATAGAATCCATACAAAGAATAAAACATCAATAAAAGTAGTACATGTTCAAATTAGTGCATTAAGAATCACTCTTTGGTTTTCAAATGTGATTTCTCTAGTACAGTCACAGCAAAAATACTAAACCAGAACCTGAAGAAAACCATTTAAATATGTTAATTTGAAAATTTTTGTGATTGTGTACATTTCTGAGGGTGTTTAGAAACTCTCTCCACCACTGTAGATACTGATAGTTATTGAAATTCGTGTGAACAACAATGAGGTTTAGAAAATTTTTCATTCATTTGAAGCATGGATGTTAAGTAGAAAAATACCCATTAACATCTATTATTGGAATTATTTCCAAGAGAATATTATGTGTATTTATTTTATTCTATTTATAGAATTCAATTTTACACAGTTTTACTGTATATAGTTTTCTACAGTGTCATAGTTCGTGTGTCTTAATGAATATGTTATCTATGTAAGAGGTTTGTAGTATGGAAAACTTGATGGGTAAGGATAGGGGGTATTACATTTTTAATGTAAACCAATTTGATTTGCATTTTTATGTACAAAAGTGCTTTATAAATAAAGTTTGATATGATTTTTAAAAAATAATATTTGCTAGCTTCACTGAAATGAAGGAAACTAAACATGTTAAACTCTAAAACAGCTCATGTGATTGTGGTGCTTCTGGTAAATTTCCTTCTTTAGGATTCCTGTTTAACATTTTTCATGACAATTATCTACTTGGACTTGAGTTTTGTGAAAGGCAGTTCCTCTTTTTGTGCCACGTTTTTGGCTGTCATCATCCAGGGTTTTGTTTTTAAAGCTCTCCCAGGGAGGTTAAGCTAGAAACACTCGCTGTCCAGCAAGGCGGAGCCGGAGCATTAACATCAACATGTTATTAGTTATATTCCAGAGCTGCATAGTGTTGCATTAGAAAATAGATAACCACATGTGATCATGTTCCATGTTTTGTTGTGCTTGACCACTGACACATTAAAATGAACTGACCCCTGAACCAAATTATTTTATAACTTTCAAAAGGAATTGAAATTAGTTAAACAGCCAGACCACAGAGTAACAACCTTCTGGATCTCCCTCCTTTTATCCTCAGGTTGGAGATCGTGTTATTGCAATGAACCGCTGCGGCATGTGGCAGGAAGTGGTCGTCGTGTTGGCTGATCGCACCTTCCCTATGCCGGACGAGATGAGTTTTGAAGAAGCTGCTGCTTTTCCCATTAACTACATGACAGCCTACATGATGCTGTTTGAGATGGCCAATCTGAGGCCGGGCAAAAGTGTCCTTGTTCACATGGCTGCAGGTAAGAAATACACCAAGAATCTTTGTTCATCATTTGAAATAGTGGGTTAATTTACCCGCTTAGTCAAGTCAAGTCTGCAATCCTTGATGGGCAGAGCTAACTGAAAATATACAATACTAAAATGAAATTCAGTTTCCACCTATCCACTCACTGTATGTCCATCTGTCTTCAAGGTGTCCTTTCCACATGTACAATCGTACACATTAGCCCTTAATCTAATCTCAGAATTACAAAATATCCCACAATTTGCCTGTTTCCATGCTTGATCAGTTGTAAAAATGGAGCAATTGTGTCCCTTTGTACAAAGAGGCTTTGCAAAACAGTGTTTTTGTTTCTGTTTTTTTATATCCTCATAATTTGAAATCAAGACTATAATCATATAGTTCAGTTCTCACAAAAAAAAAAAAGTCACTTCAGAGTCTGGCCCCAGTCATTTAGTTAATTCCAACCGTGTTGGCTACACACTGGTGTGGCTGAGTTTATGCCTGACCAGTGGCTTTACTGGGAGAGATGTGCCATCTAACTTTACTTTTATGGACTAGCAGAAGAGGCCATGTTAAATGGACCTGTTAGTCCCACATACTGTACAACATGCATGCAACAAAGTTCAAGTTCTAAATAGGCTAAAATTAGAATAAACTTTAAGACAATGAATGAATTTGCCATTAGCTACGAGTGCTGTTGGGAGTGTTTGCTTCAGTGTGAGCTTTCCCCAGTGAACACGACTGTTATCTGCCAGTAAAACTTTTGCAACCAACTACGCAGTGCATCATCTGCCCCTGCCCCGGATGGATTCCTGCAGTCGTTTCACCTTCCTGGCCTTATTTCTAGACCTTTGTGGGTAGGCAGTCGGCAGACTGGATAACTGCACTCCCAGCAGTAGATGCGACCTTGTGTTGCACGTTGAGCGTAGGTGTGTTTTCCATGACACCCTGACCACTTCTAACCTTCACCTCACTGTCATTGGTGGACCTCGCCTGCCTGTCTGTAATTCAGCTCACTTTCAACTTCCTGCTCAGGTGGGAGCTTGGACAGTGAGGAGGAGGTAGCAGTGTGGAATAAAGCAAATTTCTCTTTCTTTTCTTTTTCAAGAAAGTAACTTGTTGATGTGGAATAAAATATAACAGCACCACATAACTGTGAATTGTAGATGCAGAAAAGGTTGCCAGGAGGCTCATATTTTCATAAAACTATCTCCAGAATCTAAAAGCCAAAAATAAATTATTTAAATAAAAAAACTAATCACAATCCAGTTCGGAGTGTATTTCCTTTCTTCTCTCAGGTGGAAGAACGGGTCGATTGGAAGCTCAATTAGGGGTTAAGTTCAAATCCTGGTATAAATAGAAAATAATAAAGTAATAATGGTTTTTACATCCTTCTCAGCTCCCATGAAATGTCCGTGAAATTCAGTTTTGAAATACAACACAAGTCAGATAATAGATAAATAAATGAGTGAATGTGACTGGAGCTCTGGTGTCATTTAAAGATCCCAGAAAAAGTTAGCATCTCTTCCAAAAAGGAAATAATGACCTCCTTAAAGGAAGGTTGTCTGCCCCATGAGTTAATTGTCAAGTATGAGAAATATACTTCTCCGGTCTTCGGGTGAGACATTTAAAGTCACACAGCTCGTTTGCTGCAGGTCTCTAATCACTTCTGTGAATGCGGCTGCATTTCTGTGGTGAGATTTGATCAGCCTGGAGACGACGGTCAGAGGTGAGGGTGTATTAGAGACCACAGTGTGTGCAGACACTGTGGTCTTGTAACAGTTTTTAATGGCAAAATAGATCATTATTAAACATGGCTGCTCAAATACTGAATGGAATTTCACACAGACGGAAATCTGGAAATCAGTACAGAAGGTTTCAGGTATAAGAGGAACCCTTTGTGGTGTTGCAGGAGTTACTTTTGGATGAAAGTTGTACGAATTCATCTTAAGCTTTTTACTTCAACAAATGCATAGGGTAAAATTTAGTTGACTGTTTATCACAATTATGAATGAATAAATGATTTCCAGGTTTCTTACTTACATGTACTGCAAGTGGAGACAACTGCCTGTCCCAAAAAAATGTTTTTAATTTTCATTATAGTAAAAATTGGAAAGGCTCATCTCTCATTCTTTCTATAAAATTATAAATTCCATCTGCATTAACAGACAGCTCATTATATGAAAAGAATTCAGAGTTCAATAAGTCCACAGGCCTGTTTTTGTCAGCATCTCAGCCTCCACCATCAGTGTGTTGACCTTCAGCATCACACCCTCCCCTTCCCTCCAAGGCCACTCGCCAGCGTTGAGCGGGTGGTTGTCAGCTGGCCTCTATGAATCAGCCGCATGAGGCCAGGGTGAAGACGAGGGCATGAGAGATAAGTGGTGAATAAGCACATACAGGCCGCCTGTGGAAATGATGCAAGACCATAGAGACCAGAAAGCTGCTTTCTGTTTCACCTTAAAAGCCTTAAAAATCACCAACATCTATAGAAGTGAGCCTTGCTGTATGTCATGGCTGCCACTGACTACTGTTCATCTTTAGTCATACTTACCTCTTTAAATGTAGCTTTTCTTTTCAGTTTCCTATTAAGTAGCTTAAAAACTGCCACCCCTTTAAGTAATCTAACAGATCTGTTCAGGTTCCAGCCAAATATCGAGGTAGGGTGAATGTAATTGATTGTATAGTTGGGAGAAGTTGCTATTTAAATTATGCTCAGTAGTTATTTACAGTGATCACCTGAATGTAAATTGTAACATTATTATCAAGTAAGATGTATTCTTTAAGTAAACTCTCAGGTCCCGGTGAAGATTTAGAGTTAAGCATTTATCAGATGCTCTTTAAAGCTGATGTGAGTGAGTCAGAGAGATGAGCGTGCATGAAAAACCGCTGCTGTTGGGTTGGTTAATGATCTAAGTGCTGTGTGCCGCAGACCACACAGAAGCTGAAAACGGTTCCTCTGTGTAAAGTGAAACCTGCTGGGCTACAGTTCTCATGTCTTCGCTGCTGCGTGCACATCTGCAGGTGGTGTGGGTATCGCTGCGACCCAGCTGTGTCAGACTGTGCAGGATGTGACCATCTTTGGCACGGCATCAGCCTCCAAACACGAGACCATCAGTCAAGGTGGAGTAACTCATCCCATCGACTACCGCACCAAAGACTATGTCTCTGAGGTCCTCAAAATCAGCCCAAAGGGTAAGAGGGCACCACAAATCACTTTTTTTTTTTTTTTAGATCATCTTATTCATTCCTTTTAATGTTTCCTTTCTTTGCAGGAGTGGACATTGTCCTTGACCCACTCGGCGGTTCGGACACCCAAAAAGGTTTCAGTTTGCTGAAACCCCTGGGCATGCTTATAGTTTTTGGTAAGACACATCTGGAATTTTATAAATGACATTTGTTGAGAATTGTTTGGAAAAAAAAATGTTTGGAAACATGACATATCTCTTGTCGTGCTGGTTATTAAAGACTGCAAGCTGTGATAGGTCAAGATCCAACACTTCTTTAATGTCATCAAGTCAAAGGCCTAAAAAAACTGATTAAAAATTATTTTGTTAGACATTGATAGAAGATCTGCATTGTTAAATTATTTTTCCTCTTTTGTCCAGGTGCAGCCAATAGTGTGACAGGCCAGAAGAAAAATCTACTGGCTATGGCTAAAACCTGGTACAACCAGCTGTCTCTCAACACCCTGAAGCTCATGCAGACCAACAAGGCCATCTCCGGCTTCCACCTCGGCCACATCTCTGATGAGGCGTTGTTCGCCCGCACCATATGCAAGCTGCTGGAGCTCTACAAGCAGGGAAAGATCAAGCCCCGCATTGACTCCTGCTTCCACTTCGAGGAGGTCAGTTTGATCATTTTGGTATTTTATGGAACTACTATATCTAATATAGAAGCAACTGGCAGGAGTTGGTGGCAACTAGAAGTGCAGTGGTTTATTGCAACTAACAGGATTTAAACATGGAATCTCACTAGCGCTAGAAAACTAGGAAAAACACGAAATTATTGAAAAGGAATGGTTTGCGTTTTTCTGTTTTTTTTTTCTTTTGGGATCATGTTTGGGGGTTTGGTTCTGATTAATTTATATAAGCAACAAATAATCTGACATTTATATGGCACCAACATGGTACTGACATAACATAAATGTTAAAAGTTGGATTTTAACACTATATGTAAACTGTGTACTTATTATTGGAAAGGAATGAGTTGCAGGGATTTGCGGTTCTTTTTTTGTTGTTGTTTTTCTTTTGGGGGTCATCTGACATTTTTTAAATCTCTACATTTGAGTTTGGAAAAGTGAAGGATTTTGAAATTGCAATTAGAACCCTGGTACACGTGAAATCACCAAAAATACCAGATAACAAACTAATCCTCTTCATCTAAAGTCATCATTCCCGCTTTAATTAAATTAGGAACCTGGGTTTAATTTGTCTGGGTTTTTTTATTAACAAATCTTGGCTTTCAGGGAAGTATAGTTAGGTGCTGTCAGTTTCAAGATTTTTAAAATCTTAATCTCATGGGTTTTAGTGTATTTTAGAATTGAAAGTATTAATAATGTGGTAGTAATAAATGCAAGTCCTAAACACACGATAAAGTCCTGAACATTAACATAAAAAGGTCCATTTATTTGAATATTTGAAATTTTAAATGAAATAATAAAAATGTTTATGTTTAATTCAACACATGAATTGATATGGATTAATAATTTAACTATTGAACTATAACTATAGGGCGGCTGTAGCTCAGATAGAGCTGTCGTCTACTAAACGGGAGGTTGGCGGTTTGATTCCTCTCCGCTACATGTCGAAGTGTCCTTGGGCAAGACACTGAACCCTATAATGCCTCCCAATGTGCCTATCAGGTGTGTGTGTGTGTGTGTGTGTGGGTGGGTGTGTGTGTGTGTGTGTGTGTGTGTGTGTGTGTGTGTGTGTGTGTGTGTGTGTGTGTGT